>PQWD01008605.1:0-14234 GCA_019425675.1 Leucinodes orbonalis
TGTTATTTCCATTATTTATATTGTCCCTAGGGTTGTTCCGCCTCATGTCGCCAGAATATTAGCTGCAGAACACCCCGATGGGATCTGTTGAAGTTCAATGCATGCATCGAAGATGACACCATCGCATTGCATTGTAACCTTGTTGCTGATGCATTTCTGCTGTGGATATCCATATTTCTTGTGCTTGTATTTGTGCTGCTTCGGGCAACGCTGACTGCTGTCTGCTTGCAGTCGTTCAGAGCACACTTCGTTAGTGGAAGGTGTGTGAAGGTTATTAAATCCGGTTTGATTCATTTTTTCTGCTGCATTAACTATATTGGGAACAGCTTGACTCACTGATTCACTTGGTTGGATTTATGGGGTTTGTGTTGTTTGGGCTATTTGCATTGCCTGCACCGGGTATATTGTTGACTGGGCACTTCAGTTAACACATTGTGGAGGTTATGTGCTGGACATTGAATGTTGGTGCAACTGTAAGGTTCGTCGGTCCGAAAATCTTTGCGTTGTGCAGTCTTGCAGTCTGGACAGGGGCATGTAACTTGGATCACGCCTGTTCTGATGTCTTTTATCCGTCCAGGGGGATAATTCAGACAACCGTAGTGCACCCAAGTCTCACAAGCGCCCTGACATTGAAGTCCCGTCTTTGTGTCACTGGTCCCAAACAGATTTTGCACGGGTTTTTCACTTTGGTGCATTTTGGCATTGTGGGATTTTTACGGAATAACAGTTCGCATGATTGGTTTGGTGGCTATTGTTTCATATTATTAAGTACGCTTCTTACATTTTGTAATGTTAGTCGTGAATTGGATGACATTTTGAATGGTTATTTTTTTTTGACATTGATTAAGCTGTGAAAGAAGGTTTGAACTCGAATTAAAATCTTTAAAATTAGAGAAAATTACTTTAATGAAAGTTCAATGAATTCCCATATTCCCTTTCCCTTTGACTGCCACAGATGCCTTAAATCATCACAAATAGTAGATTTTCCCTTATGTCTGATTTTCTGGCTGTCAACAAGTTGATAAAATATATATATGTTCCAAAGTTGTTATGCCTCTCAAAAAACCTCTCGGTGAAGAGGTAACCATTGTTTTATTATTTACTAAAACAAAGTACGACTATTTTTATGCTTTAAACTACCTTATGATGGTTGTAGTTTGCACCAACACCACTTTGCATTGTGCCCTACTCGTGGACCGAGCCTGATCTTCAGTATCGAATCTCATTAAACTTACATTAACTATATTGATTAATAAGATTTCAAAATTTTAAATTAAGGCTTATACGAAGCAATACAAAAACAATTAAAATATTTCAGTTAGTAAATACCGTTTCTCATTAAGTTCATTGGTTCACGCGTTCTATCTACGAGTATATTAGACAAAGCACAATGCGCGCAAAACCGCAAAATTCTCGAGACCGATAAAATTGATATCAGAAACGATTGAAGTCCAGCTTCCCCAGCGGGGCAGAAAAGAAAGAATGAAATATAAAATCGCTGAGAATAAAGCTTTCTGCGGGATTGTCGCTTTTTTATTTGACGTGATATTGAACCGGCGTGGGCTGGGTCGGTATGAATAAAATTTTTAGTCGGTTTGATTTTCTCTGTTTCATTTCCATGAGTTGCAGTTTGTCCGGATATTTCTTGAAAGAATTTGTTGTGATATTTTTTTATGTTAGTGTTTAGGTCAGGAAGCTCACCTTATCGTAAGTCATACGCCTGAATACTATAATGACTTAGCGGCATTGATTGAGACCAACAACTGAAAACTCTACTATTTATAAATGCCAAACTGAGCCCAACACCCGAGAGAACTGATGTTAGATCTCTTATACCCGGTAATTTTACGAGTGTCCAGTTTGCTCGTTTGCCAAACGTAAAAATAACAGATACTCAAATATGCCCCAACTGAGGGGCTACATGAGTTTACCCGTGGTGAACAGGCCTCAGTCGTCCACGCAGACCCATTGCGGATTGGACGACTTCACACACAACCATTAAAGCTCTTCACAGGCGTGCGCAGGTTGCCTCATGATGTTTTCCTTCCGATAAGGCTCAACAGATGCTACTATGCGAAATATTGAAAGAGTCAAAGAACTACTTAAAATATTTATTATAAATTCTCATAAAATTAGAGGCATAATGTCTATCGTTCTCCACCGCTAGACCAGATCTTTTTTAGGTCATTTATTGCGCGATGAACGCCTATTGGTCCAAAGTTTGATTTGGATATAAAATATAAATTAACTACGAACTTTTTCATGGATAAAAAAATCAAATATCTAAAAAAGAAAGACCATGTAAGAATAATCTAATACGTTGTTAACTCAAACTTACTAATTTCTACCGCCATGGTTTTATGGTCTTATGGTTTTGGCAAGCCAGAGAGTCAAATAACAGCGTGATTAACATAAGTTTTTCCAAAATCCGGCACATATTTCAATTAAACAATTCAAAACACACAACGCGTTATCAAACGATCCAATTACTTACTAGTATTTTGAAATTGAATGCAAACTTTACCTAAGAGCCGTTTACGGTCCAACGAAATTGGATGCACGGCTGTATAATCCGGCTGATCGACCATCCGGTTTTATGGTTCGGTTTAGGTGTGAAGCGGTCTACCGGTTGCAAAACCGGTAGAAAATTGCAGGGTTTTTTAAATTAGTAGTGGTTACCGTCGTCTATAAATAAGTTTAAACAACAAACAAATTAAAGCATAATCGAGTCGGTATATATTTCATTTCTCTCTCTATCTTCAATATTTTAAGTCTCTGCTGGATTCACTTGGTCGCTGACAACACATTTGATGTAATGGTTGAGACGTCGCCTACTACAGCAGAGGTTTCAAGTTCGATCCCCAGGCATTACACACATTTGTGTGCATGAACATGTCTGTTTGTAATGGTCTGGGTGTTTCTTTGTATAATATAAGAAATGATTATTAATTAATTATTATATATTTAGGAATAAAAATATATCTGTATGTTAAGTTGTTTAGTACCTACTTACTAAAGTATAATCTCCTATATTTCTGTTTTTGAGCCGCTGTTCCGGTTCCTAACCGGTAATCACCGCAAACCCATCACTAAATTCTGTTAGATTTGTATCGAATTTAAAACGGACACGTATCCGATGTAGTAAGCTGATAAATTAATTCCACGTAACTAGTTTAAACTAGAGTCATGAAATGTGTATTCGTATGCGATTGCGTGGATAGAAACTATTACAGTGTCAGTGTAATTTGAATTTTATATTAGTGTATAAACGATTATTAACATAGTAGTTTTTTTATTTGGTTGAAATGATTCTTTGACCATTTGGTTTAGATACAAAAATACCGATTGATGTTTTCTGGTTAACCGTAGTAAATAAATATCTTCGTCTTTGTTATTTTCTCCATATAGCTATGCTGTGCGGGAAGGCCTGTGCCATCCAGTGGGTTGTTATTGGCTGATGATGATGATTTTATTTTAACATTAAAATTTATCATTTAATCACCATTATTTGCAGCTAACAGTACATAAAAATTGACATAGAGATTTTTAACAATACCACAAATGAAACCTTATCAAGGTATTGTGAATAATATCAACTTACTATTAAATATGCAAAACAATAAAGCAAAACCAAAAGGAAAATGAAATTAAAAAAATCTAACAAAGTATTTAAAAAACGTGAATTACCAATCGAACCAAACACTCTAAAAACACACATCTATGGGTTCTTATCGGTTAAAAATTCTTCGAAGGAATAGTAGGCTTTTTTATAAGAACAGTTTTTAATTTGTTTACGACAACACTATATTTAGCTTCAGTTTTTTATATATTTGGTAGGTGATTTTAAGCTACTATTGATCTATGTGGGCTATTTTTGTACATTTCTAATTTCGGTTCGGTAAGGATTAAATTATTTTTACGTTGGCTACTCTTGTTGAATTCAAATAGGTTTGAATGTTTTTTACAAATATTATTAACTCTAATATATATAAAGAAGGGAGCGTGAGTATTCCCCCTCTAATAAAGTGGGGCTTACAACTTACTCTTACTTTATACATAATTACATTAAATATATTGACGATAGATATATTGATGACCCTTGTAGATATATTGACGACCCATGAAGGGTTATTAATTGGTTGAGACGTCGGCTCTTACACCAAGGGTTCCGGGTTCAATCCCCGGGCAGTACAAACATTTGTATGCATGAACAGGTTATATACTTATTTACAAAAAAATATTATATAATATGTAACAGGCTTTTGTATGATTTACTTGTAATCTCCACAATACAGTTGCTTCTTCTTTTTTTTGAAACCTGTCCAGTGTCCACTACTGAACATGTTCTTCCTCATTTTGCGCGAGATATCCCGCTCCTCCACTTTCCGATTTCCGAAATCAACCAAATATCTTTCGCAGGTAAAAAATGATATATTTGAAATGCCCTATTATCCAAATTATTATTGCCGTTTCTACATGGGTAGAAACGGCAATAATAATAATTCCCTTTAACCTAGTATAAGTTTAGTACCTTGAGCAACCTAGTATAATCTTGTTTAAGTAGTATAAGTTTGGAGTTCCTAAATCTTAATTTAATCAAAGCTGAAGGATATTTGCGTGGGTACCTACATTTAGGCTACCTGCTTGATTGAAACAATACATGATAATGTACGTGAGAGTGCTCAGAAAATTTAAGAAATTATAGTCTATATATAAAATATTTTTATTTTTAATATGGATCTACATATTATATTTAAGAATATTTGCATGATCTTTAAATAATAGTTCAAAAATAAAAAAAATATTCACCAGACAAAAGAGAGCGGCTCGAATCGTCGACGACATACATTAGATCTTGCCAACCAGCTGGACCTTTTGAGTTTGCTTAGAGTTGTGGCATCTCTTTGCATTCTCTACCGTAAGTATCTCAGTCTTAGATAAACAATAAACTAACTACATGCACAATCACGGAGAAATCATCATCATCATCATCATCCTGTAATATATTATGTACCTGAGGTATTGGAAATGTTCATGGGCGGCGGTGTCAATTACCATTAGGGCGAAGCGAAGAGTTAAGATTCGCATTCGCAATCCGCACTGGGCCCGCGTCGACGACTTTAGCCTACACACCCTTTATGGGTAGGCTCGTGCACCTCGGTGGGAAAGTATGATGAGCTGAGATGATGATGATAAGGTCTGGCTCGTCTGGAATAGGTAATACCACGGTCACAGAAAACCAGCGTTATCTTCCGGAGAGTGAGTGAGCGTACTGGTGGTCAAATATTCCTACTCTATCTATCTTTTCTTATTCCATGTCAAAGATCAACAACGCATTCGTTACACCTCCAAAGTTATATATGTCCGTAGCGATATAACTTGCCAAAGTAAGCAGTTTGCTCGTTTGCGTACCTATGAAATACAGTTTTTTTTAATAAACATAAATTCCGTTTGCCAAAAATGACCACTAAAAAGGGAAAAACAAGGTCCACCATATAGTGTGAACATTGATACTTTTCATGATATTAGAGGCAATGCTGGACAGAGGTCTCCCTCATTATGCGCCAGATATCCCGGTCCTCCGTTTTTCACAACCAGCCTTCACTAGCGACCTTTCCTTTATGCCTTCCAGCCCGACGGTCCATCGTGCTGGAAGGCATCCTACGCTACGCTTGCCAAGACGCAGTCTCCACGAGAACTCTTCTGCTCCAATGGCGATCGGTTTTGCCACTTCAACTTGCTGATCCAGTGGCTATTAGTAACTTTAGTTCTCGTATGGATTAAATAATTTCTGGTGTTATCCATAAGAGAGACCACGAGCATAGCTCGCTCCATTGCGCGTTGAGTGACTTTGAATTTGTGAACCAATCCCAGAATCAGTGTCCCAGTGTATCAGTGTATCAGCTGCGTAATCATTTTTTTTTTGCTATAGCAGGCAAACGAGCAAGCGGCTCATCTGATGGTAAATGTCACCGCTGCCCATGTACATTTGCAATACCAGAGGGCACTTAAATGCGTTGCCGGCCTTTTAGTGCCTTTCTCAGCTGCGTATGTTATTCTTATCGACCCTCAACAAAAACCTATTGTTAATCGCAAACATTTTGCACCAGATAGTGATCTTCGGTTTTTAGAGCTTCAATTGTTGCTGCGCAGAATGCACCACATAGTCTTTAATCATCAGCTGAATACAATATTTGATAAAATTGTAACGGATTATTGTACGGTGACGCATGCGGCGGTAAAACATAGTATCTTCTCATCAGAGCCAAATTATTACCCAATTATCTTATCGAATAATCGACAAAAATTATCCATTTCCATAATGCTTATCTATAAGCCTAAAATGAATTGGCAATCGTATGTTGAGAATGATATAGAGCGGTCGATAGAGAACAAACAATGCAGGATTATTTTGCAAAACAAATTGCTATAGCACTATGTGGTAAGTTCCTAAATACTCATACTTTGATCCCTATATAATTTAAAGTCTTTGTTAATATTATACACTAGCGACCGCTGACCCGCTCCGGCTTCGCACGGAAAGAATATTGATACTAAATATATAACAAAACGTATTGAAAGTTCACAGATTCTATATCATTAGAATAGACAAACATAATTTTGTGTTTTTTTGAAGTTACTCTTCAATCGTTTACATATTTACAAATTCTTCATTACAGTATACTTAGGTCAGATCCTCGTGGGATTTGGCATGGGATGGTCTTCGCCAATCATTCCAAAGCTTCAAGACCCAGAACTCACTCCCCTTCCAGCCGTTATCACTCCAAACCAAGCCTCTTTAGTGGGCTCTGTGCTTTACATCGGCACTATTATTGGTAAGTTGACATTTGTAATACAGATATCATTAGCATATATAACGTAACTATAAAGAACAGGCCTTGTAATGCAAGTAAATTCTAATGTTATTCTTAATAATGAAAAATTGAAATGTAAGGCAAGTAAATTCTAATGTTATTCTTAATAATGAAAAATTAGAAACAGTAAATTCAACTAGATTTTTAGGTATTACTATTGATGCTAAATTGCAGTGGGGACCCCATATTGAAGCACTGGCCGGTAGACTTAGCTCGGCAGCTTATGCTGTTAGGAAAATAAGGCTCTTGACTGATGTCGAAACAGCGAGATTGGTATATTTTAGTTATTTTCATAGTATAATGTCATATGGTATATTATTGTGGGGCGCAGCTGCTGACATACATAATATTTTTGTACTACAGAAAAGAGCTGTCCGTGCCATTTACAATCTTAGACCACGGGATTCTTTGAAAGAGCTTTTTAAAGAAATAAATATATTGACAGTCGCATCGCAATATATTTTTGATAATATAATGTACGTACGTAAGAATATCCACACTTTTGAAAAAAACAGTGATCATCATAATTTTAACACTAGGAATAAAAACAAACTTGCTGTTCCGAATCTTCGTCTTCACAAAGTAGGGAAATCTTTTGTCGGAAATTGTATAAAGTATTTTAATAAAGTGCCACAAATATTGTTGATTTGCCCTTGCTAAGTTTAAAGCTTTAATTAAAACTACCTTGTTGAAAAAAGGATATTACACAGTAGATGAATATTTAACAGACAAAATTTTGTGGTGTTAGTCTGCCTGCATTGTGTTCCAGGAGCAGACGCATATAATTGAATTGTATAAATTTGTTATTTGACCAAACTCTGTAAAACCAAGTTTTGAAAAGAGTAACCCACGAGTTTCTTGCCGGGATCTTCTCGTTGGATGGCAGCATTCCGAACCGGTGGTAGAGTCATTAGATTTAATAAAAAAAAATTATATACTGTTTTGACGATTTAAAAGTATCTGTAAAGATTTATTTGAATAAAGCATTTTTCAATTTCAATTTCAATTGCTACACGGCATAGCCATGGAGAGATTGGGCCGGCACCCATTACGCGGGTCCGATGCGCACCTAGTAAAAATCGGGTCTTGATCAATGCCGCTCTGTCATAATCAGGCGTATAATTCTACCATCAGGTGAGCGTCTTGACCGTCTTGTACATTTGGTAACATAAGAAACTCAAATTGTGCGATTTTTCCCGGGTGAGTTTTTTTTATGTTATACGTGTACAGGACGGTCTGGACGTTCACCTGATGGTAAGTGATACGCCAGACCATGACAGAGCGGCATTAAAGGAGACCAATAACTGATATACAGTTATTATTCTCCATCAATGCCGCACTGCGCCCGTCATCCGAGACAACAGATGTTAGGTCTCTTATACCCGGTAATTTCACTAGCTACAGTGCCCTCATCCCGAAACACAAAAGTGCATAACACTCCTGTTTCACGGTACGATATCTGGCACTGTGGTGGTACCTACCTAGACGACTCAGTATCGAGTCTACCACCTAGTAAAGAGAGTTTGGACATTGTCAAGGCAGGCATATTATAATTCAAAAATATTGTATTCTGCTTGTGTACCCAAATTAAATTAACAAATTAATAACTGGATGGTCATTAAACTTGTCCTTTATTTATTTAATTTTGTAACAAAGTAAACAGGACAGTCAGGACGCTCACCTGATGGTAAGTGATACCAACAACTGATAAACAGTTATTATTCTCCATTCATGCCGCACTACGCCCGTCACCCGACACAACAGATGTATGGTCTCTTATACCCGGTAATTTACAAGCTACAGTGCCCTTATCCCGAAACACAAAAGTGCATAGCACTCGTATTTCACAAGACGATATCTGACAATGCGGTCGTAATCGTACCTACCTAGACGACTCAGAAGCGAGTCTACCACCAACATTTGCGATAAGTTAACACTTCTAGAAGATTTCTTTATCCTTTAACCGCTGCTGATGGATATTATAGCGAACATAAATATTCTAATCCATAATTGATATTCTATTATTTATGGAATCTTGGCAGTTAAAGTTAATTGTAAGGGACTGAAGATTATAGCTCAGATTTTGTAACACACCTTCTCCTGGTCAACCAAGACCGGCTCTAATATGATTTTGTATATTCCAGGGCCCCACATCACAAGCTACCTATCCAACGCGTACGGTAGGAAACCATGTCTATTCCTGGGTGGTATGCTTACAGCATTGGCCCTGATAGTCTTGGCAACTGCGCGGAATCTGGCCATGATATATACTGGTAGAATCATGATCGGTGCTGGAACTGGCATCATTTTCGTCATCAACCTGGTGTATCTTGGAGAAATTGCGTGAGTACGAAGTAACTTAAAACAATACGTGTTTTTAGGTACTCTCAGAGGGATTTCAAATCTAAAGGTCGTTACGGAATCTTTAGTAGACAATCTAATATGGATACATACTCCAATTAATACATGGTCGATGGGTGAGCATCTGTGGCTCAATGGTGTGGACTGTTACCCTCATACTGGGAGGGCTCTGGTTCAAATCCCGCCACGTACGTAATGTTTTGAATTTTCGAAATTATATGTACGTTATCCGACGCTCTTGCGGTGAATATATCGAGAGGAAACCTGCTGCGAAGAGATTCAAAAGTTGAGCGTGAAGTCGTCCAATCCGCACTGGGCCCGCGTGGACGACTAAGACTACGAGGGACGAGGTAGGCTCGTGCCCCTCGGTGGGGACGTTTAATGTGCTGATAATTATAATAGATGGGGTGTTTGCTTATAATATTAAAAAAGCTAATCTATTTAGCCGTGTAGTCTTCTGCTGGGCTAATTATTTTTCAATATTGATGGAATAAGAATCAAATTAACTGAATTGTTTGTCATTTTTACTGTATTTTGCCTCTTTTCCTGGAGTACAGAACATATATTCGAGATGACATATTATCTAATTGTAGTGTGTGTAAGCAACCTCCCTCACACACAGATATAAGTATATAAGAGTAGCTATTAGTTATTTGATACACATGATATACTGCACACCGAATACTTAGTTTCATTCTATCTCTAGCCCCCCTCATTGCCTAGGGGTAGAACTGAGCATTGGAATATGTAATTTGAATTGAAATTTTAGTATCCAGTTTCTTGCCGGCTCTTCTCGAAGATCCTACTTATTTCGAACCGGTGGTAGAGTCTTAAAAAATATAATAATAACAATTGACTATTCAAAAGTACCTGTAACAGATTATGAATTTTTTTTGTTATCTTTGGCTGCTGGACGCTATAAATAGTCTACTGAAGAGTGGAATAGTGTATGAGAGTTTAAAGCAGTGGATACCTAACTCACGACAACTAACAAATTGACTAAGTATCAAGCCTCACCTAGCACCACAACGACAAATAAATACACCTTAATAAGAAACCTCGTCACGTTTCCTTTGAATTTAATTTATCACGTGGAATTATTTATTTATTCAATATCTGCCTTTGCCGAGACAAACACAAAGTTTGTCTCAGATACCGGGTTATCATACTCACTACGGTCTATAACCAAAAGTTCTCATGTCAACGATTTCCATGTACGTGACCGATTCAGGTTTAGTGAACTTTTTTCGGGCAAACGACCCTACAAATCATATTATGATGAACAGAAATACTCGAATTGAACGGGATTCCTTGTTTTTTGTAACTTAACAAAGTGTGTGTCACGAAAAAAATAACCATTAGCATTTCACACGTTCATTTATCGCTCTTAGGTCTATAGGAAATCTATTATTTGTTGAGTTTTGCCGTCAATCATCAAGCGTTTCGAGTAGCCACAATTTGCAAAGATTTTGTAGGTACTATTGAATACTAAGCAACAGATAAACGTACCCATATACTTTTTATGTCAATACAATTTATACGTACTGACATAATTATAGATAACTATTAGAAATTTCTGGTTACAGGATATTACAAAGTGGACCAATACTTAATTGATAGCACGATCTGGGTAGACTTCACATTTTGCACGCAAGAAAGATTACATACATATAATGCATACATTCTCCTTGAGATATTACTAACAACTATGTTTGTAATTTCGATCATGCTATTCTTAAGATCCTAATAGTATTACTTTTATTAACATTAACATGTGTAAGAATTTTTTTATTCAATGTAATGCATAATTTGAAAAAAAAAAACCCTTACTAAGTTTCTTGCCGGATTTTTCTCAGTTTTAGGTGTATTCTAAACCGGAGGTAGCTTCATTTGACATTCATAAGTGCCTTGCTCGGGCCCTAACTAAATAAATGATTATTTAATTTGATTTTTGGATTTAAAATAAAGACCTATACAACATAAATGTTCATGAACCGAAAATGTTTCTGCTGAATGTTTTGATACTACACTGCCATAGGCTAAATTTTTCTTCTTTCAGATCAACCGATAATAAGAGGAATGCTTCTAACAGGTACCGGGATTTTTGGTCACCTTAGGTACCCTTATAGTGTACTCGACAGCGCCCTACGTGTCATACTCAGTTGCTTCTTACATAGGGGTAGCTATTGGTAATCTTTGTACATATACTGGTATATTGTTATACCTGAATCACCAGTTTACCATGTCATGAAAGGTAAGTTACATATTAATTTTGATTGTTCTTAAGACGCTATCAGGTGGTTTAACCCTTTGACCGCTAATAAAATAATAAATAAATAAATATCAGACATTCACACAGCGCCATCTAGCCCCAAGTTAGCGTTAAGCCTGTATTATGGGTACTAAACAACGGATAAATACATATTATATTTTTTTTGTAAATACATACATATTATACATAGAAAAAACACCCAGACCACTACAAACAGACATGTTAATCAGCACACAAATGTTTGTACTGCCGGGAATCGAACCCGGAACCCTTGGTGTTGCGGCCGACCTCAACTGCAACACCAAATGGGTCGTCAAAGTGTAATGACGTCTAAGTCGCCAGACACAATAGATTTTCTATTGGGATTCCGGGCATTCAAAGTTTTAATTTAAAAATTGATAATTAAAGTGGATCGTCGGTGGCTCAATCGTGTGGACTGTTGCCTTCCTACCAGGATGGCTGAGGTTCAAATTCCCCACGTACCAATGTGTTTTCCAATTTCGAAAATAATGTACGTTTCCTTCGCTCTTACGGTGAAGGAAAACACAGAGAAACCTGCGCACGCCTGCGAGGAGATTCAAATATAATCAGCACTGGGCCGTGTGGATGATTAAGCCTATGCTACTCTCTATACGGGTAGTTCTGTTTTACTATTTTCTGGGTCACAGTATTAAAATGCGTACCTAACTATATTTGCAACTTGCACTATAAAAAGAATCATATCCTTATCAATTCTAGTCGTTTTTTATGGGACTCTGCAGGTCATGAATCCAACGGTTCCATTTACTTTCCGTCTAATTAAGCATTCGTATTTTTTATTTAATGCTGATTTCGGTTTTATAGGCAACGAAGAACAAGCAAGGGAAACAATGATCTTTTTAGGGAGAACTGACAAAGAAGAAATTGAAAAAGTGTTATCGTTAAAACTAGAGAATCAGCCTACACTTAAATCTAGTTGGAATGACTTGATCAGCATTAGAAGCAACCGTAAAGCGTTCTTCATAAATATTATCCTTGGGATTCTTCAACAAATGAGTGGCGTAGTGGTAGTTATATTCTTCGCGACATCGATTTTTGACTTGGTCGGCACTATTAGACCGAATACCGCAACCATTATTATTGGGGTAACACAGCTAGTTTCGAGCTGTATATCCCCGATGTTGGTGGAAAGAAGAGGAAGGAAAGTTTTGCTGTTATGGTCCTGTGCTGTTTGCGGACTAAGTTTGGTGTGTTGATTTTGACATATTTACAAACTAAGATTTTTTCCATTAAATACTTATATTGTCTTGAACCTATCGCAGACATAGATTTCCCCCTTTTGTAACAGAGGTCTTGATCTTCATTTATTATCATCCAGCGTCCATCAGCAAACTTTCGTCATCGTTGAACCATCGGAGGGCTTTGCTACGCTTATCAAGATGCGGTCCCCACTCTAAAACCAGCTGCTCCAAAGGTTGCTAGAGCAATCAACCTAAAATTGTGTTTAATTTCTAGAATGCAGAGCCTATATTCCTTGACGACTTTTGAACTGTTGATATTACGAAACTAATTTCAGGAATCATTACCTTTATTACTTTAATTGATTAAACCTTAAGTTTTATTCGCAGATTTGTAGGATACCTTTTTTAAAAATATTCTTTATTCGCTTTGCAGATGGCCCTGGGATTATACTTTTATTTTGATAGCGCAGGATTTAATGCTGAAAAAGTGGGATGGCTGCCACTTATGTGCCTCATACTATTCTTCATATCATATGATATGGGTGAGGAAGTTAATAATAAGTTTCAAAAGAAAACTTTGATTTCACAAGGAAACCCTATTTTATTAATTTGCACTACGTAAATTTGCTCCGCTCTTTCAGTGTTACATGAACTAAAGTTAAAAGTTTAGTTTAGTTATATTTATGATTTGTGATAACTAAAGCGACGTTCCTTGATATCACAGATATGTATGTGCATCCAAAACATTTATTAATCATTATCATTTCACTTACTGCTGAAAATGCTTCTCAAGGACTTTACACCTTATTACTCCTTGTGTTCTTTATCTTTGAACACATATTAACGATTACTTGCGAGAATTTTGTAGACTGCAGTTTTTTTGATTAGCAATGCTGAGGCGTCAATTATAATACACCGTTTATTGCAGGATTTGGCATCATACCCGGCGCCTTGACCGGTGAATTATTCGGTAGTACCGCTCGAAGTATTGGCTCAGCCATCACCATCACTGTGGCGTGGCTCTTTGGCTTTGGCTTATCCTCTGGTTTCAACGCCATGCTGAGTACTATTGGAGGCCATTTCACATTCTGGGTTTTCGGAATTTCCTGCATGCTAGCATTTCTGTTTACTGTCTTCTTTGTGCCAGAGACTAGAGGGGAAATCACTAGCTGAAATACAAGAGATGTTGAATAAATGATATCACCGTGTACAAGGTAAAGCAAACTCTTGGAAGCAAAGTGCGTGCTTCGTGAACACTATTTGTATAATTACTTGGAGCAACTGTTTAAAACTAAAAGCTGAAACAGCAAAGATTAATACTGGATATTATCGGCAAATAATAATTTAATTCTTAGATCAGCATTTATATAACATTTAACGCATATCAGCGCATAGCATCGAGTTCTGAAATATTTTTTTATCAACTCAAAAGTAAAAGTAGTGCAAAAATGGTATCTTGTTGGTTATTAACAATCGATCAACTCGAGTTTCGCTTCTAGAGATATT
>PQWD01008606.1:0-10893 GCA_019425675.1 Leucinodes orbonalis
ATTTTATTTAGGGTTACTTAACATTATTCTTCTGATCGAAATGAAAACACGCTCAGTTGTTAGTCCCTGCTGCATTAAGTATTTTTTTTCTAAATCAGCATAAATAAATTATTACCTAAATACCTCGAAACAGTATCTAAATATCATTTTATAATACTAGCCAATTCTATAACTACATTTAAATCCATAATTGCAGTCTAACAATGATGTCCATTGTTAAACAAAAAAAATATATCTGATATTAGTAGTTAGAGCGTCGGTGGCTCAGTGGTGTGGACTGTCGCCTTCGGGAGGGCTGAGGTTCAAATCCCGACACGTACCAAATGTACGTGTATTTTCGAATTTTCGAAAATATATGTACGTTATCCGACGCTCTTACGGTGAAGGAAAACATCGTGAGGAAACCTTCATGCACGCCTGCGAAGAGATTCGAAGGTTGTGTGTGAAGTCGTCCAATCCGCACTGGGCCCGCGTGGACGACTAAGGCCTAATCACCCTTTACGGGTAGTAGGCTCGTGCCCCTCGGGGACGTTTAATAGCTGATGATGATTAGTAGTTTATTTGTTTGTCATATTGTTATATATGTTTATTGTTATATAATAAAATCAAAACACACACATTAATACATACATATTCTTACTCGTACAGAGACTATGTTCATTTAGATATAAAACCCTGATCAAACTTTCTCAAAGCGTGTAGTCCCGAGGAAAATTATTGTCCTATATAGCTCGAGTCACTGTACCTTTATCCTATTAAGGGAAACTAGGACGTGACATCGTTCATTAATAATTTATGTTTAATTGGATTTCTTTCGACTTGTCCCGCATCAGTTTCGATAAGAAACATTGACCCAGTTTCACGGTCCATCTGCCTTAGATTGGTATTTAGTTGGCAACGATGCAAACCTACTATTAAATGCGAAGTTACTTCGGAGTTCGGAATTAAGTTGAGATTAAGGAATGTTGACAAATAAAGTTAGGGTAAAGACCAAGACAGCTGAATGGTTGTGAATGTTCCAATCAAATGTTAGTTTTTCCGAATAAATGACTTTTCTATGACTTTATACAACAACTAGTAGTAAGTACTACTGAAAACCCGTGTGTGTTTCGGATTTGGTCCTCTTTCAGTTTATACATTTGAGTGTGTATACCCCCCCGCAACGCCCTAAGCCGAGGTTCGAGTCCCGTTCGGGGACGCGTAAATATTTAGGCTGAGAGACATCTGCGCTCGCCACTTGCCCGGTGAAGCTGTAAAGGCCATCTGCGGCCAACAGCAGTAGTCAGTTCAAAAAAAAAAAAAAAAAACATTCGAGTGTATTGGTCTAAGCGATAATATTTATTAAATCTTTGAACCTACTAAAAATATGCTTTCCGTTGTTTAGGTCATTCCATATAAGCGAAGTTCGTGGAAGAAAATTGCGCATAAATTGAGTTCGCTTGGAAGCCTTACCTATACGCATCGTGCCTTACAGGCAAAAAGTAACCGGTGACTTATCAACACACACTGAATCAGTTTAGCGGGTCCCAGATTTGTATTGTTGTATAAAATTTAGTAGTTTTGCTTATCCATAATTGTTGTTTGGGGAAGGACCTACACTACACACACTTCAAAGAAATAATCAGTTTTAAATTTACGGGGCGAGCCTTTTATTGATTCACTTATACGTCTTAATTTCAATTATGGGTTATTTTTTCCAAGA
Organism: Leucinodes orbonalis; assembly: GCA_019425675.1. Taxonomy (NCBI): domain Eukaryota; kingdom Metazoa; phylum Arthropoda; class Insecta; order Lepidoptera; family Crambidae; genus Leucinodes; species Leucinodes orbonalis. Next base: position 1,703 of record PQWD01008606.1, read on the forward strand.
ATCATTCACATGGCTGCCTTATATTATAGTAAGTTGTAAGAAAACTGATAACTTAATAATTGGATTTAGGCTTTGTCGTTGGTATGGCCGTATTTATGGGAAACATGTTTACTTATATTGGTCTTTTAGTCTATCGCAATCCATTGCTGGGCATAGGTCTCCCACATTATGCTCCAGATATCCCAGTCCTCCACTTTTCTCATCCAGCCTCTACCAGTGACCTTGCGCAAATTGTTGGATCATCGGACCGGAGAGCGACCTACGCTACGCTTGTATGTAAAAACAATTCATAAGTTTGGTTATCTCTGGCTTAATTAGGGGTTAGGCAGCACTATGAAAATATCTTTGCGTTGCATTTTATAAAAAAAAGTTAAAAACTCACCAACAACATCTAGTCTCGCTGTAGATATAGAGTGCGGGAACGTCGGCGCGTTCTGTATCACCTCACAGCTGTAGTTCCCACTCAAGCTCGCGCTGACTCTCATGAGAATTACGTGCGTCTCGTTCGATCTTAACCTCTGTGAAAAAGATGGCATATTACACTTCCACACCTTTTATAGTTCCCTGGTACTTGTGCATTTCAGCTTTACGTTTTTATTTAAATTTAGTTTTAAAACACATTGAGTTGGTCGGTCTACTTTTATTTACACAGTCACGACATTTGATATCTCTGGTATTGCAAGTGTATATGGGTGATGGTGTCATTAATATCCGATGAGCCGTCTGCTCGTTTGCTCGCTTTATTATAAAAAATATTATTTTTTGCAAATAGCAATCAACTCAGCTCATTTTATGTTCTCAACTCTGGACACGAGTCTACCCATATAAGATGTATAGGCCTTAGTCGTAAACTCAGGCCCAGTGTGGATTGGTTCACATCATGCACAACCTTTGAATTTCTTCGCAGGCGTACACAGGTTTCCTCCCGATGTTTTCCTTTACCATAAAAGCGTCGGATAAACGTGCATATACTTTAGAAAATTAAAAATGCATTGGTAAGTGACGGGATTTGATCCTGCACCCTCCAGATCGGAAGGCAACAATCCACACCAATGAGTCACCGACGCTCTACCATATCAGCAACACAGTCCACCAACGATTACAGATCCCTCATTTATTGAAAGAAATTACTAAAAGAAATGTAATACTTTGGTCTAGTCATATTATTTTTATTTCAATTAACAAAGTGATCGTATTTCCATAAAGAAATCATACTTTATGTACAATCCATTTTATAACAAGAACGATAAAACGATATTAAATCCGCCATTATCTCTCTATATAAAAGCAATAGATTCATAAACCGAAACCTCTAGTAATTTTAGCACTGAATAAATAATGAATTTAGTTATGATATTGCTCCAATTTGTACAATATCGCATTAAAATTGATTGTGTTCCACCATTAAATTACAAACGGGTTTGTATTACTAATAAATGTTTTACTTACATCAACCTTAATTCCACTAATAGGTGTAACTCTAGTCGTGGGGTTCTCCAGCGGCGAATATCTATAGAACTCCTGCGCTCCCTTGTACCACTTCACCGAATACACGCCGTAATCATGGTTCTGATATATACATGCCATCGTCACGTTTCTTCCCTTTTGTGCGACGCGCGGCGTGATGCGAAGTTCAGTGGTACGGAGGCCACCCGCTTCTGTGGACAAATGAGCGGCGTGATTAGATCATGTTGGGGTTAATAAGGGAAGGTTAAATTGTTGCTTTTGTTTCCTTCATTTTGTTCGTTCGGGTTACTTTATGACCCATAATGGTATTTGTCATTTTGCGCCGGCGAATGAGCAAGGAAAAGACGGAGAAACAATTATCGTAAATACAATCTGGGTTTTTCTTTGATCCATTTCTTCAATACCATTTCAGGTTAATGATGAATTAATAACGTGAAATGGCTTTGAAGTAATGGATAATTATATTCTCTAATCACCTCGATTATAATCTTAATAATTATTAATAACTGCATTGCAACAAAAAATTGACAGAAAGTAAAACTTCAAAGATAACACAATAAAGGTAAAACTCAGGCTACCTTTTTGCTAAGCATACAGCATTCTACTAGCTATTTTTGAGTTTTAAATGTTGGCTCTGCATAGAGCATGAGCTGACATAAAAGTCCAGCAGTGGACCGCAAAGATTCAAAAGATATAGATAGACAGAGAAGTATGTAATCCTTAATTTTCCCTTAATTTTGGTATTTCCATATAAATATCCGGGCTTAATAACGATTTTATAAATGCTTATTAAAGAGTACATATTATGAATTACTGGGCGCTTTTTAATAAATATTTAAATATACGTATGTTAGTGTGTAATCTATACTAATATATAAAGCTGAAGAGTTTGTTTGTTTGTTTGTTTGAACGCGCTAATCTCAGGAACTACTGGTTCGATTTGAATAATTCTTTCAGTGTTAGATAGCTTATTTATCAAGGACGCTACGAGTAATAGCAGCGTAGCAGTAATGAAAAATGTTTCAAAATCGGGGGTATTTTTTCATACTTGGAGCTTCCGCTGCGTACGCTGCGTAAACGGTTAAAGTTACACAAAAGTCATGTATGAGAGTATTGTTCTCCTTTTAAAGGTCTACAAAAAAGTCCGCGACAGCATATGTCTATCTTTTAAGGTTAGCTCACTATAACATATTTTTGCTAATAAAAAATTCTGAAATTGACCCCGAAACCTTTAAAGTTGGAGGGAGGGGAAATCCTATGTATAGATAAATGAAAGTACCGTGTTATCCCGAATTTAATGCGAGCGAAGCCGCGGGCAAAAGCTAGTGGAAAATAATTATAATCATAATGTTTATTTGCATAAAACATGGTATAAAAGTTATTAACAATAGTCCAATACAATGCACAAAAATACAAATCATTAATTAATATATCAAATTGAATAAATTATTTAAACTTAATAAAATGTGCATGATAATTGATAAGGCACATGAATAAATATCCTATCTAAGATTTATGTAGTTGAACAAACTAGAAACTAATAACTATTCGCCACTCGGTTACAAAATTATGGTTATTACCGTATTGCTGGGACCCGGGATGGCTTGGCTAGAAGTTTATATGGTAACGTTGAGCTCCTTAGATGTATGAAGGTGTCAAGGAACGTATGTTTTATAGTAAGAGCCGATCTCTAAACCCTATACTGCAATACATTATAGGGTGTTTAAGCATAGAAATGCTTATACGTAAAACTTCATAGGGATACCGAATAATAAAAATGACATGCTGGATATTCTTAAATGTTTGCAGTTAAATAATGTCGAAGTACAATTTGATAAAAGTAATTGTTGAAAAAATCCAAGAAAGCATTTCCATACAACGGTATAGGAGGCATGGATAGCCATGCAATATAAACGAGTCAGGTCATTAAAATGCTTAGTACAAAAAGAACATGCCTATGAGAGGTCAGAAAGTATAACCATTAACACACAGTTAAGGATTAAAAAAACAATAGTAACTTGAATCAGGATTTGTAGTTGCACCCAAAGAAGTGCTAAACCACAATGCTATTGGTCACTATAAGGTTTCTAGATTAATCAAAGACCCGAAAGTTGTTAAGTTGACGTAGACACTTAAATGTTATGTTTAATTTGGTTTAATATTTTAATATACGGCAAAGTGTAGTGCGACGACTGCTTATGGAAAATAGAAGAGCCATAATTAAAAGATTGACTGCGAGAGAGAGTCTGTGCTTTTTCCTAGCATTTAACGCTATATGCTGGTTGGTTGACATTAAGTTCCAGACTGTGAGTTCGTTAATCGGTGAAACTGTCATAGTCTTCCCGATAACTGAATGTATAAGATTGTAAAGCTTTGGGCCCTTCAATGTACAAATTGACATTATATAAATATATAATATAAATGTAGAATTGTAAAAATGTAACTTGAATAACCAACCTGTGTATGAGTGACAGAGTGCATGAGAGAGAAAGGGAGGAATAGCAAGATGGCGTGTAAGACGATGATTTTGAAGTGTGCAATAGATTTTTTTTTAATAAACGTCTTTTCTGCTCCCATGCAGAATTTTGCGCACCGCCTCGATTCAACTATAAATATAACCAATAATATAAAACAACTAAAGTAAATAAATAGCTCCTAATACGCTTATCGACTCTGTACAAAGTTCGGAATTACTTAAATTGTCTCACCCCTACACTCTAACATACTCAAAAGCTCTAGATGTTACACACAACTTAAATGGGGATAAAATATGCAAATGAATGAACACAAATGGTAATCCTTCACTGATACGGCTCAATTGAACAAAGATGCTAACTGCAAAATGGAATTATCGAGGGATGAACATGAGTTGAGTACATTGATAATGGATAAATATTAACTGATATTGAATATTAACCGCTAATAAGTGTGATTTACTGTAAGCATATACCTCTTAATTTGTTAACGTTCATTACCTTTTCATTTATCACACGCATTTATTATGTAGACCTAAGGAAATGCGTCAGTGCGTCACAAAGAAGAGCGTCATTGGCTCAATGGAGTAGACTGTTGCCTTCGGACCGGGAGGGCACAGGTGGACCCGCCACGTACCAATATGATTTCGAATTTTCGAAATTATATGTACGTTTATCTGATGCTCTTATGGTGAAGGAAAACATCGTGAGTAAACCTGCGCACGCCTTTGAAGAAATTCATAGGTTGCGCGTGAAGTCGGTCAATCCGCACTGGGCCCGCGTGGACGACTAATGGCTGTACACCCTATACGGGTAGGCTCGTGCACCTCTGTGGGGACGTATAATGTGCTGATGATGAGAACCTACATCACTCGTCTTATACTTCTTCCCTTCTTTTTAAGGATGATATTCGGTTAAATATTTCACATGTGTTTCATGACTTTCAGTGTGGAACTTTAATACCGCAAGTACCTAAATAAACTAGACAGGAATATGAATCGCAGCACAGCACTACCGGTTTCAAATGAAAGTACATATCAGAAGTCCCTTAAAGGAAATTATATCTTCGAAACAAAGTGCGAACAAACCAAACGCTAAATTTCACCAATGAAATCTGCATAAAATATCACTATAGGTGTTCTTAAAATCGAATACAATTACAAATGCGACAATCGCTTGTCTTACGCTTGAACACGTTGGATTAAACGGAATGCGTGACGTAATGCAGACACTGACTGCATGACGTCACGTAGAATTAGGCTAGCTTCAGAATTCTACTGATGTGAGTAATTGAAACGACTATATTAGTAACAGGAAGCTTAGCCGTTATCCACTGTGGTGCACTTTAATGCATAATATTAGGTATAAAGGGAATTTACAATGTGATTTTCAATATACGAGTGTCAATACGCGTTGTATTACTTAGCGTCAGTGGCTCAATTGTGTGGACTGTAACCTTCCTACCGGAGAGCTGTGGTTCAAATCCCGCCACGTACCAATGTATTCAAATTTTTGAAATTATATGTACGTTATCCGACGCTCTTATGTTGACGGAAAACACCGTGAGGAAACCCGCGCACGGCTGCGAAGAGATTTAAAGGGTGTGCGTGAAGTTACCCAACCCGCACTGGGCCCGCGTCGAAAATGAGCAATTAAATGAGCTGACAATGATGAGTGGCAATTATTTGCATTGACTAAGGACCGTCCTGACTAGTGTCCAGGTCTGATTCGTTTTAAATCGGTACATGAGTCAAAATGATCGGGACTTAAGTTGAAGTCGGAACAGTTAACAAAAATTCGATGTGTAAAATTACGATAGTTTAAAATTACGTAGCGTAAATATATTATTATTATGAAGAAACTTCTTAATTTTTTGATTAATCATGAAATTTAGTGTCCCGACCAGGTAAATCGTGACGCTTCCCAGACCGCTTAAAATTATTACATCGGGAGAACTGGTAGCACTAGTCCTGACTGACTGAGCGCTGAGTTAAATTGCATGATCAGGATGTCAGGGGTTAGAGTTGACGAGGAGACCGCATAATGGAAGAAATCACTTTGCGCGCTTTTCTCGGTTTGAATACACATTGCAGGTCAAATCACCTAATAGCTTAAAAAAAGGATGATTCCGTGTTGCAGAGTCGAAGCCGCTAATAACTAATTTAGAATGCCAGTGTTAATACCCAATTATCCGTGAAAGTAGCAAATTCTATTAATGACATTATATCCATAATTTGAACTATCTGATACATCGGAAACCACAATTCTATGAGATCAAAAATCGACGAACACTAAGAATAGGTTGTGCCTTTCGCTTCGCTTGGCTCAACTTGGCGGGGGCGCTACAGTGCCCTCAGATAATATTATATTTGACCTAATAAAGTCATTGTTGATTCTGTTATAATTAGTTCAAATATTGCTTCTGAACATGAAGCAACGTGATAAAAATAGCGGCGCGTAGGTGAAAGAAATGTTACATTAAATATTGCTTTATATGTGTATCGCCGTATTGTAACAAGACTGAACCAAAAATATATAATCTATTTTTTGTCAGTTTCTAAGTGATCCTATATGAGTGAAAAATAGTCATCATAACATAATTATTTGCGTATTTTCTTCCTATAACGGCAAGTTAATCCATTTTTCAAAAAATAATAATACTTTTGAATAATCTTTTGTTCTTACATAGGTAAGAGTAAAGAGTCTAATCCATTATATTTTGGTGTTGGATTGTTTTATATTTAAACCATAAAATATCTAAAATTCAAATTATCTTACTATTATACATTACTTACGTATAAAAAATTACAACTAATAAATTTATTGAAATTGAAATTGAAAAATGCTTTATTCAAATAAATCTTTACAGATACTTTTGAATCGTCAAAACAGTATATATTTTTTTATTAAATCTAATGACTCTACCACCGGTTCGGAATGCTGCCATCCAACGAGAAGATCCCGGCAAGAAACTCGTGGGTTACTCTTTTCAATACTTGGTTTTTATTGAAGCTAATCTACAGTGGCATTTAAATTACATTTTTTAAATTTAGTTTTAGGCAAATAAAAATGAACTCACAATTGTAAACAATTTCCTGACTGAACATTTTTCCAAATTGATAATACACGGATGGCATTCCATTCTATTTATCCGTTAGTTAGGTCAATTCCCCTTGTAGATCTGCCGGTATGTTCAATAGTCCGACTTTATGCATCAGAAACATATGTGTTGTTCGGTGAATCATAGTCAAAACTGCACGCTCGTCCGATCAAAGTTTTATGAACATGACCGGTTTGTTACCTTTTGCAGAACAATAACATTGATATTTGCTGCTGTAGCTGTAGTGAAATAATTCTAATAAGATCATACTATCTAAAATGGTTCCAGTCTTTATAATCGTTAAAAATACAAGTTATTTAAATTAAGCTGATCCAACTGATAGTGGTCACAAATAAACCGAGTGTAATAATTATTGCGTAAAAAATTTGAGTCAACGAATCTAGTGGTTTGAAGTAAATGTCCTGCAGGACCTATTCTAGTGAACCTTCTTTCAGTATATGGCATTGCTAATTTTCAAGAATCTGACTTATAGACATAATTGTTGAAATATAACATTTGACCAATCTGTACCCAAACATTTTCAATACACGCTTATATTATAAGACATTTCCATTACAAAAGTCAATTACCGCTTGATTTACAACTCAAATATTAATTTTGAAGATTTCGAAATGTAACTTTTCATATTGGTTGTATTCAATGCGTGCAAGCCACGAAATCTAAAATAGAAATGGAAGACCAAAATCACTAAGATGCACAAATCTTAAAGTAAAGCATCAGAAAAAAAAATAACTACGGCCATTCAACACAATTTATGATGAATCCTTGTCCGAAACTATGACTTTTATAATACAAAACATTATAAATAACATTATTTATAATATATTTTTATTAAAGGGACATCCCTTAACTAAATATAAGCAAAACGATACTGAATAAAATACCAAGTTAATTACTCTCATTTTCTTCTATTATACCACTATTGTATAAACAAACAAAGAAGCTCACTTTAGACCTTGGAACAGAACTAACCTGCACCGCTCCGGACTGAACCAATTAAAATGTAACGTTCTCACAAACTACTAGTTATTAAAATGTACGTGTAACGCCTCATAACTCTCGCAGACGGGCATAATTCAAACAATAAACGTGCAAAGAGCCTTGTTAGATCGCAGATGTTGAACATGCATAAAACAATCGTACCGAATCAGTCACTGAAGATGTTACAATGTTGAAAGTTAGGTTGATATAACATTGCTGAATAGCGGACTAATTTGAAAACTAAACATGTTTGCGTGCATAAACATGTCTACATGCAGTTAAAGTTAAATATATTATTATATTATTTTCACACCTCATATGTGAAAATAATGCAATAATCAATGATAATTTAAGACATTTAAATTACATGATAAAAATTATGAAATAAGTTAAACAATACAAAAACACTTATATTGTCATTACCAGATTCTTGGAGATTTTTTCAGAAATATTATATTTATTGATGAAGGAGTTATTAAATTAATATAATAAACAACTACCCAAGTAACTTTGAACAGTAGTAGTACACACAAGTCTATGGAATTTTTACGTTGACTTCTATACGAAAACTCTTTTTCCTCCCTAGACGTGCATAAGAAAGCGTTACATCAAAAATACACCATCAATTTAAAAAAGACTTCGATGGCTACATTCCAATAATAAATCAATCGCGATAAAATTCGGAAAAGAAAGATATATTGAGTGATCGTGATTCAATTAAAAAAAATCGGTATGTATAATAAATATTATAATTTGACACAAAGAGTTAGCGGCTACGTTACTTAAAACCAAACACAATCAATAACGCTCCCCTTGCTACAGACAAAGATCTTCTAACATGAGGAAACAAACTAAAGAAACAAAGCTTTGGACGCGAGCAGGTGGACGCAGTGCAAATAAGAAAACAAAATCGGTCTATATCCGGTACGAGACTTTACTCGTAGTATTTATGGCCTTTAAACTTCGCTTACGACGGTTTTATCCGTCTTCTCTTCCACCATGAAGCATTTTATGTTGGCGGATCTTTTGAAATAATAAGAGAATCTGGTTCCTTACTATGATCGATTCCATCCATCCATCCTTGCGGCTACGTTTTGACCACATTTTTTTATTGGAATGGATTGGTCTGAGGTATATCTTTATCTTTA
>PQWD01008607.1:0-39946 GCA_019425675.1 Leucinodes orbonalis
TAGGATTGCTTATATTATGAATGAACCGATAGACGTAGCCCCCGCTCTCTGGATTCTGCTTAGACTTGAAAACCTATCAAATCAATAATTGGCTCTAAATGTGAGAGTAATAGCTGCTGTTTTAATTTCAGGTAAATCGATAATATCACCCTTTAATATTGGCCAATTTGTTTACTTCCTGACAAATACTCAGGTCCGTGCCACCATAAACTTGAATCTAGTAACTGAAGCACACTGACGCCTCTCGAATAAGATTGCAGGATTATCGCTGGTAGGGACATACCGCCAAGAGCTGGCTCCGGCCGTCAAATTCAAAGTCCATTCCAAGTCTCCTTATGAAAGACCATGTACTTCCAAAGATATCTTATTATTTAAATGGAACAAGTATTGTTTTCTTTAATGAATGTTTTTGTTTTAGTTTGCTTTTGTTTTTTTCTTTCACATCATTTTTGTGTAGAAGTATTTAATATTTGGTTTGTATTAATGTATAATGCATTACCTATCATAGCGTGTATTACATACTTACTTTAGGGAAGGTATGTCATATATGAAACCTACATCCTGCTTGTAAACTGTTATTTGGTAATAAACCATTACAATGTAGGTAGCTTAATAATAGTCAGTAAAAGTGGGTAATATGATATGTGTTACACACATTCTGCTCCTAGCAAAAGTAAACCCATTTAACATTATTTGGTTGTTTTATTAAACTATTAGTTATGTCATGATATAGAAACCTACATCCTGCTTGTATACTGTTTATTTGGTAATAAACCATTACAATGTAGGTAGCTTAATAATAGTCAGTAAAAGTGGGTAATATGATATGTTGTTACACACATTCTGCTCCTAGCAAAGTAAACACCATTTAACATTATTTGGTTGTTTTATTAAACATATTAGTGGCGACGTAAAGTAAAATGGAAAAAAAGTCAGTGAATTTTGTGAATTTAACCCTAAAACAGACAATTGGGACAACTACATAGATCGATTAAAATTTTGTTTTGAAGCTAATGGCATTGTGTTGGATAGTGATCAAAGAGCAAATTTTTTTACTGTGTGTGGTTCACAAGTGTTTGAAACGTTTCTCGCCTTAATTACACCAAGAAAAGCCAGTGAAGTTAAATTTAGTGAATTGGTAGCAGTTCTAACAAAACATTACAGCCCAAAACCAAATGAAATTTCAACATCGTTCAAATTTTAAGCGTGATCAGAAGCCTGGTGAAACCGTATCTGAATATATAGCGGAGCTTCGGAAAATTAGTTCCTGTTGTAATTTCATTGATTTAGAACGAATGTTACGCGACAGGCTTGTATGTGGTATGAGTGATCGCAGATTGCAGTTTGAACTTTTGAAAAAGGACAATTTGCGTTACCAGGATGTTGTTGATTTATTATTGTCATCGGAAAGTGCGGGACGGGATGCTAGAATGATCCAGAGTAGTGTTGGCGATTTCGGACAGGGAAGTTCACGCGCTGACGCCGACGCATTCGTCGCCCCATCTGAGCCGATGGACATCATGCCGTCCAAATACACAGAGGAACTAGGTATTGTTATCGCTGCGGGGACCGCCACACGGGAGAGTGTCGCTTTATTAATACAATGTGCCGATACTGTAATAAAAAAGGACACCTGGAAAAAGTGTGTATTTCAAAAAAGAAAAGCTCTAGTAAGAAAATTCATAACATAGAAGATGCCGATGAACGATTAAATGGTATATACATGGTACAAACCACAAATAAAGTACCACCGTTTGAAGTCCAGGTATGGTTAAATGGAGTTTCAGCGCGCATGCAGGTGGATACAGGTGCGAGCTACTCCATAATGAATGAGCAAACGTGGCGCTCCGTGCGCTTCGACTGCCGCCGCGCGCGCTGCGCCCGCGCGCCGCTGGCGCTGCGCACGTGGACCGACACTCCCGTGGCGCTGCTGGGACAGGCCGTGCTCGCGGTGCGGTACAACGGACAAGAGAAAAACCTCAACATCATAATAGCCAAGGGTGACGGCCCAAACCTTTTAGGCCGCGATTGGTTCGCCCCTCTCGACATTACATTAAACATACATTTTGTTTCCGACACTGATGGGACTGACACAGATATGATTACTTGTAAATTTAAAGAAGTTTTTAAAGATGGACTCGGTACTTATCGTGGCCAACCAGTTACCATTCACTTGAAGCCAGGGGTCACCCCCAAGTTTTTGAAAGCCCGACCGGTTCCGTTTGCAATCAAAGAGAGGGTAGAGAAGGAGATTGATCGCTTAGTATCTGAGGGCGTATTACAAACCACTGCCTTTTCAGAATGGGCGACGCCTGTAGTGCCAATCATCAAGAAAACAAGAGAAGTAAGACAGGCCAAAGTTATGTATCGAAACTACAGGCAGTGGTCCAAAGTGGTTATCAGGCAAGATTATTCATAAAAGTGGACCATCAAATTACAAAATAAAAGCTGATGGTGGTGTAGTGGTAATCGCCATATAGACCAGTTAGTGAAGATTGCTGCACCGTTTGTCAGGACCACCGGAATTAAACATAGAGGCCGAAGGGGAGAGTGAGATCTATGAACAACCCAGTTGCCAGATTGAAACAATGAATCGAGAGCAAAATGATTTAAGCCAGTCAGAGGATATAGTAGAGATACCAAGTGATGACAATGGGCTGAAATAATAGGTGTTCCTAAGTGCCCTTTCATCATTAAAAATGAAGACTGATAAGTTTAATGTCCATTCCAAGTCTCCTTATGAAAGACCATGTACTTCCAAAGATACTTATTATTATTTAAATTGAACAAGTATGTTTTCTTTAATTGAATGTTTATGTTTAGTTTGCTTTTGTTTTTCTTTCACATCATTTTTGTGTAGAAGTATTTAATATTTTGGTTTGTATTAATGTATAATGCATTACCTATCATAGCGTGTATTACATACTTACTTTAGGGGAAGGTATGTCATATATAGAAACCTACATCCTGCTTGTATACTGTTTATTTGGTATAAAACCATTACAATGTAGGTAGCTTAATAATAGTCAGTAAAAGTGGGTAATGATATGTTGTTACACACATTTGCTCCCTAGCAAAGTAAACACCATTTAACATTATTTGGTTGTTTTATTAAACATATTACCTGCAGATGTCATTTAAGTGCTGGAGCGGCAAATATGAGTCCGATACCGTTTCCTTTTTTCTTTTATTGGACATAAACAGAAATTATCATCAATATCTTTTTCAGACGATTCTGAATGACTCTTTAAGGCTGCGACCCGAGCGTTCCGTTGTGTTCCGAATCCAATTTCTTTAGATAGAAATCTTTATATGGCGCCTCAATCTAAACTCAATAAGTATGAAACATCTCATGAGCTTTCAGCATTATTTTACCAAAAGGTATATATTTTTTCATTACGTTATTTTACAAGTAATGTTTGTATACCAAATTGTGATATGAATAAGCAGACTTATTCGAGAGATATATTCGGCTGAGGTTTTTTTTTATCCTTTATAAGCAGACATTTGACCGCCATCTCACCTGATGGTAAGTGATGATGTGGCCGAAGATGGATCATGCCTGCCTAGAAACAGCCTATTCATTCTTGCCTTGAAGACGGCCAGGTTATAATGATCGGGGAACACATAAGGAGGCAAAGAATTCCATTCCTTTGCGGTGCGCATTAGGAACGAGGCACCAAAGCGGGCTGTGCGGATGTGTGCAATGTCTACCACGTAAGGATCGAACGCTCGCCTCCGTCTTGTATCCCGATGGTAAAAAGGGGCTGGTGGAATTAACGCGTGTAATTCCATCGCACACTCACCGAAATGTAGCCTGTAAAAAACCGACAGCCGTGCAACTCTACGACGATGCTCGAGGCTTTGCAGCTTAGCGTCAGTCAGAGTAGGGTCGCCAATGAGCCGCTCAGCACGCCGCTCAATTGAGTCCAAAGCAGCTAGTTGGTATTTGGCTGATCCATCCCATAGGTGGCAGCAGTATTCCATACAAGACCGGACTTGGGCTTGATATAATGCTAGAAGCTGTCCTGGGGTGAAATACCGCCTAACTTGGAAGGATCCCAAGCATTTTTGCTGCAGTCTTTGCTTTGGACTCGATATATTGGCCGAAGTTGAGATTGGCAGTGAGATGAACACCAAGAAGCTCTAGGCTATCAGACACTGCGACAGGTACATTCCAGAACAGTAGCCATCAATGTATACTCGTATTGACCGGTCACTCAGGAAATCCGATATCCAGGTGCAAAGGCCATCAGGAATACCAAACGAAGGAAGCTTGCTTATAAGGCTAGCGTGCCAAACTCTGTCAAAAGCCTTAGAGATATCAAGTGACACGGCAAGAGCTTCACCGTGTCTCTCGATGGCCTCACTCCATAAGTGTGTGGCTTACACAAGAAGGTCCCCAGTTGACCGGCCTCGGCGAAATCCGAATTGACGGTCACTGAGGTAAATTCTTTTTTTAAATGACTTATCGTCGCAGGTGGCTTTCTCAGCTTCACCAGGAGATTGGCGAGTGCAGATGGATCTCAGCTCAAAATATTTATGCAACGAGCCTAAGGGTGTCCCAATGTGGGACGTGAACCTCGCTTCAAGGCGTTGCATTGGGGCCAGTTAACTTAATCTAATCTTGGGGAGGAAGCACCTGGTACGTACCAGTAGTGTGAATACTCGCAATACAAAGACTCGCGAAGGGGGGGGGGGAAGGGGAAGTGAAGTGTTGCGTTCCTGTTCTGAGATGCTTAACGCGCTTTGCCGCCTTACTCGTCAGGATCGTCGCGGGATTGCACAAAGGCGCGGTTGTTAAATAGTGTTGGATAATTAGCAGATTGGGCCATAAGGGGGTTCGAAGAGTTCGTATGTTTGGATGCAGAGTCGTATCGTTTGGACGCCAACTGATTTAGCTTTTTCGAGGAACATTGTTTCAGTGATAATTAATCAATTTTTTTGTTTCTATTTTTAAAAAATATTGTATGTTTTACATTTTTCTTAAAAATAATATAAAGGCTTATTTTGTGTATATTTTAGTAAACATACAAAAATAGGTTTCGACCAACACAATTGTTTTATGTGGGATCAACTTTATTATTTGACTCTGTGATCAGGAGCTGTTTTTGACGTGCAGGTTCATGAAGTGATAAGCCTACGGTGTTGAATATGATGCAATCAGTTTCTTTTATTGTTTAAATATTCAATTTAAAAGTTCGAATAAAGCGTCCGTTCCAATATTCACAGATTACACCAAATGTCATTACCAAACGAAACTCTAGATTTCTGAAGAGCTATAATTCAAAAAGTTACCTTACAACAAACTATTGGCAATCGAAGAGCGATTAATCCATTACGGATGAGACTTCTGCGTTGAAACTTAATATTCTCATGAATTTATTGCAGTTTTGAACTGAATTATATTTGTTGTTGTGATATTTTTGGCAATGAATCATATATTTTGTTCAAATAAGTTTCGCAAAACCTATCTAATTTTATGGTTCCTATTCAACCTATCGCAGTCCACTGTTGGACATAGGTCTCCCCCATTTTCTCATCCAGCCTCCACCAGCGAACGTTCGCAAGTCGTTGGTTCATCGGGCCAGAGGGCGTCCTACGCTACGCTTGCCGAGATGCAGTCTTCACTCCAGAACTCGTCTGCTCCAACGGCAATCGGTTCTGCGGTATACGTGACCAGCCCACTGCCATTTCAACTTGCTGATCCGGCGGGCTATGTCGGTAACTTTAGTAGTTCGGTAATATTATGGTTGATATCTTTAAAATGAAAGTATAGATTCAGTAAATAATAATATTTTTATAAACTGGATTATTATTAGTTAAAATTATCCTTTGAACAAGCCATACATATTTACCTACTGATATTTAGAATTGGTTGAAGTTAGAGTTGGTAAAGTTAGGTCTTGTAGATTTAGAAGCTTGGCTCTCAATGAGATCTGATATCTTGTTCATGAGGCAAACTCATGACGTCGTCTGGGTTACATTTTACATGAAATGTTTTTATGTGCTTTTTGTTATTTGCTGGGCAGTCTTTTTAGTGTTTATTTCTTAAGTACTTATCAATACAGTCAGATATAAATTAAATAGAAAGTATTAAAGCCATTCAATGGACACATTGTTTGTTTAATGAGTCTATTATTGGCAACATACTGTGGGAAAATGAACAATTTGGTGCATGAGAAAATCTTCTTCTTAGTGTAACGATAGCAAGTCTAAAAGCCAGCCACGGCGACAGCGCTGTCCGCAGCCGTCAACAAATCCTGCAGAGAACAGCTACGTGGGCAAGCAGGACACGACATAAGGTGAATCATCGTTTAGGCCGCTCCACAAACAGTCCAAATCAAGGCCGCCCGAAAACCCCCATCTAGCCAAATTGTCCCTACTCCGACCTGTCAAAGATAAGAAAATAACTTCATTAGAGTTAAAAAAACGATAAAACACTTCGAGAAAAGCTGCCCTTGCGTGTCTTGCTTGGCTCGTCTTGACTACCCCCAGATTTGTTGCCGCGTTGTGATTTTCGTATTAGAGTAATTGTGAAATCGTGATAATGGTATTAAGTTTGCAGTTATTTTACAAAACGATAAAAGATTGTAAAAAAAGAACTCATAATTCCTGATAAAAATAATCCATGTCCATTCAGCGTTTATCGGACACACTCAAAATGTTTCATAACATAAAATTTTATAACCAGAAAAAACAAACTTAAAATAAAAACAGGTCATATGAATGATTTATAAAAAAGGAGGAGAGTTCCATACTACAAGTTTTTAGCGACTAGACTAAGTAATTATTTAAAAAGTTTGAAAATAAAATTAGAAACAAAAAGCTCTTCTGGGAATTATCAAAGAGTTCTCAAGGAAAATGTTATTTTATTTATTTTAATTACTCTTATAGAAAAGATTGAATGAATACAGTTGGCTTTAAATTTCAATACGGAAATTTTCCTTCAAAACAATGTTGGCCAAAATGAGACAACGCGTGTCAACCATGATTTAGGTTAGGTTATTTAATGAACCTGTTGTAACCAAAAACTAATGAATGCAGTAGTTGGTGCAGCGAACGGGATCTGCGTCCAGTATCTCTTAATGAGATTAAGGGATTATGACCCAATTACTTTCATAATTGGAGAGACCGTTGTCGTTTTACAATGCGATCTACAAATAATACCAAAAAGAAAATGATACTAATAGTATCATATTTATATTGGTGTATCAAAAACCATTAAAACAGTTTCCACAAGAGATGTTTATTCTTTCACACTCTACTAGAGAATTCAGCAACTGCCTGCATACAATCCGTATTTATACCCTTTTGTCAGAAGTCAACATAATAACTTTACTAAATATTCAACAAAGTATTCATAAAGTGGCGCCACTGCACCACTTCCGTTTGAATAAATGTTATATTGAGACTTTTCGATACAATTCTTACAAAATATTTTAATACAAGAATAAGCCATTTGACAACTCACTTTAATATAATACAGTAATTTCATATAATATACGAAAAGCTAATACTAACCGGAAGCTTAAAGACCAACTATTAACATTGCCTTCAAATCAAAGATGGTGACACTTAATGTTAGAGCATGTTTACGGAAATACATTAGACAATTTAAACTTAATATTATTGACTAACAATAATTCTATCGAATAATGTAATCTCGACCAAATATTCGTATATTAAAGAGAAATACTTAAACGATGCAAAACATGCACATCTTGAAACATGGAGTCATATTTAAATACTATCTATACTAATATTATAAAGCTGAAGAGTTTGTTTGTTTGTTTGTTTGAAGGCGCTAATCTCAGGAACTACTGGTCCGATTTGAAAAATTCTTTCAGTGTTAGATAGCTCATTATCGAGAAGGCTATAGGCAATATATCATCACGCTACAAGCAAAAGAAGCAGGGAGCAGCAATGAATAATGTTTCAAAATCCGGGGGAAATTTACTTACTTGGAGATTCCGCTGCGTACGCTGCGTAAACGGTTAAAGTTTCGCAAAAGTCATGTATTAGAGTATTGTTACCCTTTCAAAGGTCTACAAAAAAGTCCGCAACAGCATATGTCTATCTTTTAAGGTTAGCTCACTAAAACATATTTTTGCTAAAAAAAATATTCTGAAACTGACCCCGAAACCTTTAAAGTTGGAGGGAGGGGAAATCCTATGTATATGATAAATGAAAGTACCGTCTTATCCCGAATTTAATGCGAGCGAAGCCGCGGGTAAAAGCTAGTATTTAAATAAATGTCAATAGTTATACGGTTCTGCTGTGACTTATACAAAACAAGGCCGATATTCGCAGCTGATTCAAACGGTCAACCGTGCGGTTTTATTTATATTCCTCATTCATCTAGTGCGGTCACGAGCAAAACGAATTGACTAAAAACAAAGTTTATCGTGAACGCAATAAAATTCGATTTGCACTCATTTGCTGCCGGCTGATTGCTGCATATTTCATTACACACTATTTAACGATTCAAATCGAACTCAATGATGTGATAAATGTAATGGTAGGTTGTTGGAGGATTTTTAAAATATATATCATAATAGGTTATGGAAAAGTTAAGATTCTACTATCTAAAATTTTTCTGTCTGTTTTGTGTTTAAAAGAGTCTGCTGTGGTCTTATTTTTTTATTAAGTTAAATAAAAATTGTCGTGATGATAATTTTTAAGAAATAAGTACTTAATTCTTTTGAATATGATTTCTTCAATTCGAAAGTTGTGATGGTTTGTTCAAATCACGAATCGAAATGTGCAGCGTATTTCGCCTAACCGATCTTACTGGACAAACCTAATTAAGATTGCTGGAAATCGCTGGATGCAGGTAGCGTTCAGCTGATTCTGATGGCGCGTATCGGAGATGGTTTAAGCCGTCTGTGGATGACTAATGGCTAAAATAAAGACGATTAATTAAAAACATCAACACCGGATAAGCTTTTTAAAATGTAAGAATTGAACGCATTAATCGTCGAGATTTATTTTGTGTGTGGCTATAACAATTAATATATACAGTGCACGAATTTAGTTGCAAAATCACGGTCATGCGGTCTTTGTTGGGTTTAAATTATGATCCAGCTTAAAAGTTGCTGCGTATTATTTCATACTCACTCTCTCACAGATACACTAAACACACATCCCTGCTATAATTAGCCTATTAATTTATCATCTTCGTGTAATGTCATTATTTATTCATATCTTGTAAATTTTCGTCAGTTCACCATTGAATTTTATGTATTTGATTGGGACCTGGAGACCTATAAAACAGGTATTCCTCGTATCTAGCACCAGTTTCTCACAAACAATAGGTGAACTTAACTTTTTAAATAGTACTAGATGCTTATGCAATATTTGTTTTGGAAAAAAAAATTTTTATTCTACCAGAAATATTGTTAGTAACATTTGTAGGCTATCTGTAGTTCCATTTTTATGTGATAAGTGTACAGGACGCTCACCTGCTTGGTAATTGATACGCCTAACCATGACAATAGCGGCATTGAAGAAGACACAAATTGACAGTAATTATCTCATCAATGCCGCATGCGTCGTACCCGAGACAAACAGATGTTTTTTTTTTTATATCTGATGGGCTTACTCTTAAACACAGACTATCCTATGGGAAGAGACGGTGCTCTAAGATGGAGCGAGCTTGCCCGAAAAAGCCTATTCACTCGTTTTTTGAATGCCACGAGGTTGGTAAGTGCGGAAACACAACGCAGGAGTCATTCATTCCCTAGCTGTACGCATAATGAAAGAAGACGCAAAACGCTTAGTCCGAATGCGGGGAACGTCAACTACAAACGGATGAAATTTCATCGCCTTGATAACCTTTGAAAGGGTGACGATGGGATAAGTGCGTGGGGCTCGAAGAACACTCACCAAAGTAGAGCCTGTAAAAAACTGACAAAAACATTTACTTTACGCGTGGGATAAGCTCTGCAGTTTAGAATTAACGAGCGCCTTATCGCCAATGAGTTTTCTGGCTCTGCGATCGATTGAGTCCAAAGTAGCAAGATGACATTTTGCTGAACATCCCAAAGATGACTGCAGTACTCCATGTTAGGTCGGACTTGAGCTTTGTATAAAGTAAGAAGCTGACCTGGTTTGAAGTACCGCTTCACCCGATGTTTGTTTCTTATACCCTCATTTCGAAACACTGTCTACCACCTAGTAAATTAGTTGTCTTTTCTTGTTTTATTAATAATTTTTCCTTTAAACGTAATTTTGTGTACTCGTTTTAATTTACTTTCGCATTCGTATTGAACACAGAAGCCATAAAATTTGTGAAATATTTCTTTATTCAGTACACAAAGGTTATTTAATACAGTCAAGCATTTGCGTATTGATTGTCATTCTCAAAGAAATGGAGGCATCCACGACTTCCTTTGTTCTTAATCTTTTAATGGAGCATCCGATGAATCTGACTCAGCGCAAGGTGGCTTAAGTAACTTGGCCAAGAAAGTTCACCAGTTCACCCACCTAAGAAAGGTGCTTATAACAGATGTAATATTAAAGAAAAAGTAATAATTGTAGAAAATAATTATCCATCACTGCTCTGCACACATCGTACACAACTAAAAGTACTTTGACTATTTACAATACTTGAATGATATGATTACCTTTAATTGACATATGTTTTTTTATTGGTGTTTTTTTAAGAGGTTGATATCTCTCGCAAGTAGTTAATAATCTCAGTGATTTGCTTTGAGTTATACAACAGTACATCAAAAATATTGTTCGACTTATTCTTACAAACTTTTTTTTTGTTGATGAGCAAATATGTTATAAGTAATTAATAACTGATCGGATAAACAAAAAATATGTAATTAAATTATTGTACTTATATAAATAAGAAATAAACATTTATATATTAATTATTTGGTATTCACCAAATATTAATATTATATTGTGTAGATGTACAGGTTTAAGCATTATTTCGATAACTTGATACTTTTCGATTACATCAGCCACAGAATTAAAAACAATGTCATAAGGTATTTCAATTACTAATGATTTAAGGTTAAGTTCCTTGTCATACATAAATAATTTCGAATTTGAAATTGTTAAGAACATCCTTTCATTATATTGCAGTGAAGAGTTTTAAATAAAATAGCAAAAACTTTAACTGTAACTCTTACTAAGCTCTGAAGAAGTATGACTTGGCACCGACATTGACGAGTCGCCATGCAGTAAAAAGTCTGAAGTTCGAATGAAGGCTGATACAGGTAATTTATTTTCAGTAGGAAAATTCGCATTAATGTCAGGGCCAGGCAATTTATCTTGGCGTAATTCGCGTAAAACGCTTATTGGCTGTCGCAGCCCACGCGAAGATAGCATGATTTATATCCCTCAACTAATTATTTTATAGATACGGCACATCTTGCCAGATAACAATCAGGTGACGACGTCATTTAAATTTCCTAAGTGATATTTGAACTTCGGCAATCGCTCGATATATTTAGGTTCTTACTTTATAATTAATCAAGAAACAATTTTTGGTATGGAAACTATACTTAAACTTTCTAGTAATTTGAAACACGCTTTTTGGCAACGTCTTTTATGACAGATAGAGGGAAATTGTGAATAGCATACATTTTTGTACCTAAATAACATTATATAATAAAATGTTTTTAAAACTTCAATCTCTTTTCCTTTACTCATAAATATGTTAAGGTATTCAATTGGAATTCACATCAAATATTCAGGTCAGATCAAACTAAAAATGATACTACTAAGTCAACTCCATAAAAGAAACAGCATCCCGACTCGCACTGAGCCGGTTTATTTTAGTTTGGCTCAAAAACAAAAGATATGAGTGAATGATTAAATCAATGAGTCTATTGAGTTGAACGTGCAATAGTGTACCCGCCAGGAAATCAAATCAAGCGTTCCTATATCAAAATTCACCGAAGAATTGGTTGGGAAACCTATGCAACTAGTATGTGTCGTTACGTAAAATCTTGCTACGAGAATGAGCTTGGAGTGTTACATAATATACTCAATTTTTTCGCATTTAAACTTAGTTTTACAATACATGTTTACGTGAATTTCCAATGCGATATTGTTTGGCATGCGACACGGATCATCAATCTTACCCTATGTCCGTACGACTGTCGCCATCCAAACCAACTGCTCATTTATCCAATGTTGACTGCCTAATGGATTTACAACTGCACTTTGGTATTTATGTAGTACTTATTATAAGTTATGTGAAAAAAAACCTTGCAAATAAACGTGTGTTGTAGCGGAGATAAAAGCATTTTAATTTTTAAAATTTTTAAAATAATAATCGGCTGTTTTTTTTCCTGTGATTAAATTATATGATTGCTGGAGAAGACCTATGCTGATGATGGTTAGAGATGGGAAGAACCTCATTTGTTATTACGATATCATGTACTACACATGGTTACTGCATATGGTTGGCTTAAATCCCAATGTGTGTACAGGTCCCGATGACTTATTTGAAATAATAACCTATACCAATGCAAATCCTAATGCTTGTTTTCTGGATTTTAATGCGTGATTGTGGTGAGATACTATTATACTATATATACTACTCCAAATTAGGTAACAGTGTTTCGTGTGGAGTCCTGACGCTTACCGGTAAATGCAGTGCCATTGCTATCAATAAAAGAGTAAGAGGTACCTAATAAAATAAAATTAATAAAAATAAATGTCCACTAACATTCACGCAGTCACATCTAGCACTGCAAACAAAGCATAAGCCTGTGATATAGGTCCTAAATAACGATTAAACATACTTAAAAACATTTTTAAAAATACATATTACCCATAGAATTACGCAAACCAATACAAACAGACATGTTCATGCACATAAATGTTTTACTGCCCGAACCTGGTACCCTTAGCGTACGAGCCGACATCTAAATCATTACATCAAATGGGTTGTCAAAATGAATGTATTTTCTCAAAGCTTAACCCTAATACACTAGCCGGTCTGTGCACAACAAGTGAACTTTCATGGCGCTCGTGAACTTAAACTGCAGACTTACATCATTCATACTTACAATGTGTCCTCACACTCGATATGTAAAATATAGGACCTTTTACATTCTCATAAAAATACTATCTGCCTATCTCTTCAATATGTTCCCACTGTTGGAAAAAGTTCGCTCCCATTTTGTGCCCGACATCCAAGTTTTCCGAAAATCATTAAATTAGTTACTATTTATATTTTTCTATTATACCAGAAATAAATGTGTCCTAAAATACTCATCACTTCTTAGTTAAAGAACCAGAGAAATATATATTTTTTATAAAATAATGTATGTACAGAAATATCTTACTCAATGATTTGTAAGAGTGCACTAACACAGTGCTATACTTGCATAGCCTCAAATAAACATCTAAGCAATATTCTAAAATGCATATTTTAGAATGTTGCAAGCATTTTTATAATTCTTATCTTAACCCCAGTACAGGCCATTGGCAAATGACAAATAATTTTCATTTATCCGATAAAAAAAACTTATGCTGCAATCTCGTAAAATCTGCACCCGGGAAGTGGGTCAAGAAAATAAATATAATATTTTATCTGTCCTCCGCTCATGCATCGTATATTATTTTTGAATCCCGTCGCTGCACTGCGTGCTTTTATTCAAGTGGGTTTTGTGTTATTTATTCAATAGCATTGGACGTATTTATTTTCTTGCCTTTATATTTTGTTACCAATTCGATGTTAAAATTGTATTCTTTAGGCTAAAAGCACGATAAGCGTATCGTTTATTGTTCATGGAAAGAGTGGCTTTTTTGTTACTGCCAACCTCAACTTGTTAGGATTTGAATCTAGAAAAGCGTAAATAGTAGCTCTCATATATATTTTTATCTAGCTAAGTCCACTGCTGTTTTATTTTTATTTTATTTTATTTATTAGGATCACCAACAACATAACATTAGTCTTACATTAAGAATATTAAATTGCAATACACCATATGATCTAAATGTTAAGTTTCTTACAGGTAAACACAACATTCTTAATTCAAAGAGCTTCTTTTGAAATATTATCATCATCATCATCATCATCAGCTCATTACACGTCCCCACCGAGGGGCACGAGCCTACCCGTATAGGGTGTTTAGGCCTTAGTCGTCCACGCGGGCCCAGTGCGGGTTGGACGACTTCACACACAACCTTCGAATCTCTTCGCAGGCGTGCATGAAGGTTTCCTCACGATGTTTTCCTTCACCGTAAGAGCGTCGGATAACGTACATATATTTTCGAAAATTCGAAAACACATTGGTACGTGTCGGGATTTGAACCTCAACCCTCCCGGTAGGAAGGCGACAGTCCACACCACTGAGCCACCGACGCTCCTTAAAATATTATATAATGAATATTATATAATGGTTAAATGTGCTACTTAAAACTACGAATAATATTTTTTCTGAACAACTGTATTGAGTCGTAATGAATATCAGTGTTGTCACTACATTCATTGTATAATCTAGTCATTCGGCAAAGAGGTGAGTTAAAGCCAAGTTGTGTTCGGCGTCTCGGAGGGACGAAGGGAGTAATTGGTCTCCGTGGTAAACGAATCGGTACTCTAAAGCGTACCTTTTGTAACAATTCTGGACAATTAATCTTATTTCTTAATAGTTTATACAAAAAATCTAAATCACTAACATCTCTTCGTTTGGGTAGTTCCATAATCTTAAAGTAAGATAATCTAGTTTTATATTTTACATTTCTCCCCCCCATTCCCACTGAATATGACAAATGCCGAACGAATCGCTTTTGTATGCGCTCTATTCTGAGAGAGTGAGTTGCAAAGTGAGGACGCCACACAACACTGGCGTATTCTAAAATACTTTTTACGAGGCTGTTGTATAAAACAATTTTAGTCTTAATGTTTTTAAAATGTTTGCTAATTCTTATCAAAAATCCAAGCATCCTGGAAGACAGTTTGATTACCTTTTCAATATGTAAAACAAAGGTGAGCTTGCTGTCTATTAAAACCCCCAAATCTCTAATCATATTACGTTCTGTTAAAATAGTATCTCCTAACCTATACGTTGATGCTGTCTGATTTTGCTTTCTAGTGAATTTAATATGAGCACAATTTTTAGCATTTAAATGAAGTCCATTATTTTCACACCATGAAAGCAATGAATTCAAATCAAATTGCAACTGTTGCACATCATTTTCGGATTGTATTATCTTCGCAAGCTTTAGATCGTCCGCAAACATAAATGGGGTTGAAAATTTCAAACACAAAGGGAGATCATTGACGAAAATATTAAATAAAACTGGTCCCAAATGGGATCCTGAATATAAGTCTGAATGGTAACCATTAATAACAACGTAAAACAACCTATCGCCAAGATACGACTCTAACCATTTAAGCAAGGGCCCAGTGATACCATAATAATGTAGTTTTTTAAGTAATAAATAGTGGGGAATCTTGTCGAAAGCCTTACTGAAGTCCGTGTAAATTACGTCTACTTCTTTATTATCATCAACAGTCTCTCTCAGATACTCAGTAAAACTAATCAAATTTGCTGTAAAACTCTCTCAGATACTCAGAAAACTAATCAAATTTGCTGTATCAGAACTCCCTCGAAAAGAAGCGTTGTTCAATAAATTATGAGTTACAACCCGAAAGCCTTTATCTGGTACTCCATACAGTTCCGGATTAATTTAACACCGACATCGAAATCATGGAAGAATTTTGAAATCTTTATATATTATGTGATAGCGGCCAAACGAGCAGACGGCTCATCTGATGGTAAACGATGCCGTTGCCTATGTACACTAGCAATACCTACAAGAGGGTAAAGAAATTCGTTGCCGGCTTTTTAAGTGGGAATACGCTCTCTTATAGGTCGCGTAATATAGGACTTCTTATAACTGATTAGCCCGGTTGAAGCTTAAAAAAAGTTAAAATAGTCATATTGTGTAATACTAAACTTTGGCGAATGTGGGCTCGGCACAGTTTGTGAAACCTAGCTTTTATTTAGAATCATAATTATATGTTAATACAAAATAAATATATAAGTGAAATTAAATGACCCATTTGGCGTTTTATTGAGACGTTGGCTATTTAACCCCTCCGGCAACGCTGGCCGAGGTTCGTGTCCCACTGCACCATCTGTGCTCGCCAATTGTACGGTAAAGCTGTAAAGATCACCTACGGCCAACAGAATTAGTCAGTTCGAAAAAAAAACTTCACCAAGAGTTGCGGCTTCGATCCCCGGCAGTATGAACTTGTGTGCATGAACCTAAGATGGTCATGCAATGTAATTTTTTTATTTATTATTTGTTAATATAATTTGACGACCCATTTGGTGTTGCGGTCGACCTCTCAACCGCAACACTAAGGGTTCCGGGTTCGATCCCCGGGCAGTACAAACATTTGTGTGATGAACATGTCTGTTTGTAATGGTCAGGTGTTTCTATGTATAATATGTATGTATTTACAAAAAAAAAAAATGTATACATGTATGTTTATCCGTTGTTTAGTACCCATAATACAGGCTTTACGCTTAACTTGGGGCTAGATGGCGCTGTGTGAATGTCAGTAGATATTTATTTTATTATTATTTATTTATTATAATAAGATAATAAATTGAAGTGGTTGTCTCTCTTCAACCTATTGCAGTCCACTGCTGGACATAGGTCTCCCCCATTTTGCGCCAGACATCCCGGTCCTCCGCCTTTCTCATCCAGCTTCCACCAGCGACCTTTCGCAAGTCGTCGGTCATCGGGCCGGAGGGCGTCCTACGCTACGCTTGCCAAGACGCGGTCTCCACTCCAGAACTCGTCTGCTCCAACGGCCATCGGTTCTGCGACATACGTGACCAGCCCACTGCCACTTCAACTTGCTGATCCGGCGGGCTACGTCGGTAACTTTAGTTCTCTTACGAATTAAATCATTTCTAATCTTATCCCTAAGAGAGACTCCAAGCATAGCTCGCTCCATTGCGCGTTGAGTGACTTTGAACTTGTGAACCAATCCCGCAGTCAGTGTCCATGTCTCAGCTGCGTATGTTAGTACGGGTAGGACGCATTGCTCAAAGACTTTCGTCTTTAAGCATTGCGGAATAGTTGACGTTAGGACATGACGTAGCTTACCGAATGCCGCCCAGCCCAACTGAATCCTCCTACTAGCCTCCCTCTCGAAGTTATGCCGGCCAAGTTGGATGGTTTGGCCCAGGTAGATATACTCCTGCACAACCTCGAGACGGACGCCATCGACGCATATCGGTTGTGGCATGACACGACTGTTGAACATGACTTTCGTCTTGTCCAAATTCATGCCAAGCCCAACTCGTCGGGAAGATTCATTAAGGCTGTTCAGCATCTCCGCAAGCTCTTCCGATGACTCTGCCACGATGACGATATCGTCAGCAAAACGAAGATGAGAAATATACTCTCCATTGACGTTGACGCCTCGTTCAGACCAGTTCAGGGTCTTGAAGACATCCTCCAATGCGTTTGTGAACAGTTTCGGGGATATAACATCCCCCTGTCTCACACCACGACGCAATTGGATAGGTCTTGTCCGCTGGTCTTGGATCTGAACGGTCATCGTCGCTGCGTTGGAGAGACACTTCATCACCTCGATATAAGTGGTTGTCTACGGTAAAACTATTATTGATGATACCAGGGCTTTGCCATACTATACTAATATTAAAATATGTATAGGTATGATTTTTAAGGAAATCTTATAACTGACACTTTCTCAGCTTTCCGTCACATTAACGAGTGTAATCACATCATGTATTTCACCATAAGATAGACATCATAAAACTACAAATAATAAACCAAAAGTAGTATTACATAAACTAGCAGAAGATTTGCATTTAATACAAGCCGCATAGAATTTCGCATCATTTATGCAACTTTTATTTTATTTCATGACAGTTCAATATTCTAGATTGAACACGGGTACATAGCACGACTTGTTACGGCGAATATCTAGAATGAAATCCATACTAAAACGATGTACATAAAAATAGAATTCTAGCAATGTAAAAGTATGCATTATACGCGATATTTGAAGTCACTAGAAATAAAGCATCTTTTATTGGAATTCGTGAGTCAACATTCGCGATTTTAATTAAATTCAACATGCATCCGAATATGCTAATGTTAAAATGATATAGCAGAAACTTAAATATCAAATAAGCTCTTTCTCAAATAATAATGTCCATTGATCCGCCTGTTTTGATATGGTTGAAAAAAAAATTCCCAGGCGGAACAAAGTTTGAAAGTAGCTACTTGCTTAAAGCAAATAGTTACTTTGAATCGAAATATCAATATTGAAATAACATTTTTATTCCTCATGTATATAAATATAAATACGCAACATATACCAAAATAAAAATTTGTTAAAAATTGGTATTATGTCTGAATGTCTGTTCGTTCCGGGTAATCTCTGAAACGGCTAGATGGATTTGGACGGGACTTTTTTTGGCAGGTAGCTGATGATATGAGGGAAACATAAGCTACTTTTATTTTAGTAAATAGTTTTTATTTTTTTAATTAACTCAATAATTTTTAATGATTTTATTTATTGCCCTCTCAATATAACACTTTTTTGAGATGTGTTCGTATAGTTTCCTTGCCAAATTGAACATTTCGTTTACGTGTTGAATTCTAAGATAAGCACAGTAGGCGGAGCTCCTAGCCATATACAGGGCATCGTGTGAGATACTCAAACGCAAAGAGGAAAGCTTCGGTATTTACAGCGACTCCAGGTCCTCCTGGAGTCGCTGTCTAACCAGGGCTCCCTTCATCCCCTGGCAGTCCAGACTCGGAGTAACCTGAGGGGGGCACTGACAGGGCAAGAATGTTTCCTTGTTCTGGATCAAAGCCCACGCTGGACTGGCGGGGAATGAGCGCGCGGATAAGCTGGCTAAGGAGGAGGAATTAATCAAAAGAAAACCCGACTATGACAAGGTCCCGATTTTGTTCGTCAAGCGCTCCATCCGAGATGGGACGCTTCACGAATGAAATCGAAGGTACCAATCAGGGGAGACCGCCTCCATCACAAAGTTATTTTCCCGGACGCATACGCGGCATACCGCATTACGAGAAAGATCCAGGTAGGGGGGGTCACAACCCAAATCCTAACGGGACATGGAGGGCTCCCACATACCTGTACAGGTTTAAGTGCAAGGAGAGACCATCATGCGTATGTGACCCTGAAACCGAAGAGACCGTGCCCCACATCCTCCTAGAATGCCCCCAAAACACCCTCGAAAAATACAAAGTAGAGACAAAGATAAATACGAATATCAAAATAGACACGAGAAGCAAAATAATGGCTGATAATAAAAAGCGGAAAATATTTTTAGAATATTGTAATAAGATAGCAGAGAAATCAATAAAAAGAAATAAAGGTAGGCAATAAAAAATCAAATACTACACATATATTTGATAATATAGTAGTGCTAGTATTAAATTAAAAATATATAAAAAATATAGAAAATAAGATGAATACAACAAGAAATAAGTAATAGTAATAATAATATGATACAATAGTAAGATCCAGCAAATAATGTAAATGTACCACAAAACTAATTAGAAGTGAAAGCTTATGTGAAAGAAAAACTGTGTCTGTCTATAGCATTAGAAATAAGTTAGTAATTTGAATTAAGTAATAAAGTACATGTGAAGAAAGGAGAGTAAAGTAGAGTATAGCATAAACAAAAATGTACTTAGGAATAATAAATAAGCCTAGAAAATCTTGTTATGGTAAGAAGATAATGTAGTAAATTAAGAAATAAATAACATGGAAAAGTAAAACAATTATAATAGCTAGTAAGAATGCATATTTGTAAGAAAAAGTAAAATAAATAAATTGTATTAGAAATAAGGTAAAAAATTTAATATAAGAAAAGAAAAAGAAAAGTAAATAAAAATATATATAAAAAAGAAATAAACAAAAAGAACAAAAAGGTCCCTGACCAAAATATCAGAGGGATGAGCTGAAAAAAAAAAGATAAACACAGTTCCTATTAAGAGTTTAATCAGGTCTATTTTAAGTCCGCATCCATTTTTCCATCAATGGTGAACTCTGTGAAACCCTGAAAACATCGATATTTATTTACCAATATGTAAATAAAACATAAGTATCTATGAATAATTTTAAATAAATAAATAAAGCTCACGCCTTGGTCCCAGAAGGGTAGGCAGAGATGATGAAACGCCACTTTGCACGGTCCTGACATACTTCCCTAGCTTCATCACATCACATCCATCAATCTTTTCATACAAGCTCTTTTATTCCTCTTACTTGGGACCCCAGCCTTCTTAAGAACTTGACCAATTCGGTCAAGGTAAGTCCTTCTGGGTCGTCCCCTGCTCGTGTATCCTTCCACATTCGCACAATGCACCTGCTTTGCTATTCTTTTTTCACTCATGCGCTCCAAGTGTCCATACCATCCTAACATACCTCTTTCTACTTTTGACACTACATCTACTTTCAGACCACACTTTTCTCTAATAACAGCATTCCTAATCCTGTCACACAATTTCACACCACATATTTCTCTTAACGATCGCATCTCTACCGCATTAATTTTACTTTCGTGCTTCTTCTGCCATACCCAACATTCACTACCATACGTCAACGTAGGAACCAGAACAGCATTATGTACAGCCATCCTTGCCTTTTAAGACACGGTTTGGTTGCACACAAGGCCGCTGATTGCTCCGTTAACCGAATTCCCTTTCATAACTCTTCGTTCAATGTCTTTATCACACTTACCATCTCTTGTAAACACGCTTCCCAGATATACAAACTCTTCTACTTGTTCAACTTTCTCGCTTTCAATCATAATCTCGCAATCAGACATAACTTCATCTCTTTCAAAAACCATAACTTTCGTTTTTCCAACAATATTTTTTTTTTTAATAATTTTATTTTTACATAAGAAGATGAAATCATCAATATTTATGTTGTGTAGTCTTCTAAAAAAGCATTCAAGTTTTTTATCGATTGTAATGACGTCACCGCGTTGTCAAGCACTAGCGTAAACAAACATTTTGCTGTTTTATACATTATTTTCACGAATTTAAATAAAAAACACTATTTATTCTCAAATATATAAATGGCAATCAAAATTATATTGAAAACTTATATTTATAAGCCAATTTGTAGCTGAAATTAAGTAAAAAATGGTTCGTAAAATTCCAATGATAAAATCTTGTTTACCAGTAAAAGTGTATTAATTCGGATTATTTCGCCTAGTAGCGTTGCATCCAGGTACAGCACACGACACCATAATTGTATAAAGTAATAAATACAATAATAATAAATAGTATAAATAATAATAAATAGTATAAAATAATATTAAATAGTAAATAAAAATAGTAATAAATAAATACAATACTAATAGAACAATTAGCAATAATATTCACAATTTTCACTGACACTGACAACACACCGGGCCGCTATATGGGCCGCTAACTCGCAAAAACAATAACATATAATCCCTTTATTCGCTGTCTCTTTTTCTCCCGGGCATTTTGTACTTGATTAAGGACCTCTCACTCCCACGCTTCGTGTATCTTATAAGCGCAGCGCGCTAATTCTAAATCTATGTCTATAACGGTGAAAGAACTTGACGTATACATCATCATCAGCTCATTAAACGTCCCCACCGAGGGGCACGAGCCTACCCATATAGGGTGATTAGGCCTTAGTCGTCCACGCGGGCCCAGTGCGGATTGGACGACTTCACACACAACCTTCGAATCTCTTCGTAGGCGTGCATGAAGGTTTCCTCACGATGTTTTCCTTCACGGTATGAGCGTCGGATAACGTACATATATTTTCGGAATTCGAAAAAACATTGGTACGTGTCGGGATTTGAACCACAGCCCTCCCGGTAGGAAGGCGACAGTCCACACCACTGAGCTACCGACGCTCTCTTGACGTATACGTTTATGTTTTATTATAAGTTGTAATTAGAACAAGTTTCTTACTTAAAATGCTTCACCCGTATTTGAGTATGTAATTAGTTTTTAATTAAGAAAACTTTGGAGACATATGTTGCGGCTATGTTATTTTAACGTATCACATACTTTAAAGTATTTTTGATTTATTCAGAGCAACTTACGCGGTCTGTATCCTACCAGCAACGATCGTTACAGTTCTGCCAATGCTTCTGAAATCAACGGGACTACATTTTACACCCAGTCATTACTAACAAGAGTTACTTATAATTTAATCAATATTCACATAGAAAGAAGCGCATTAAATTCATGATTGAGAAGTATAAAGCCGGTGATTCAAATATTTATAAAGAACATTCAGTCAATGTCTCCGTATTAGTAAACCATAGTACCTACACGTTAATTAGTTTGATAGTAAAGCTGACACAAATAATGGAAATCCAATTAGTTCAAGCAATGTGTTAACTTGGAAACTAACAAAATTATTTATCAAAGGAGATATCGCAGAATAGTTAGTTGAATACCTGTATATTCCAACTAATGAACACATAACTCCAGTGTTCCACCGAACACATCAACTCTTGTTTCGCAACTCGGATAGTTCAGAAAGGAAACCGGTGACAAGAAATGTTCCCCGTTGGCTAACAAACACTATTGGTTTTCGCATCGACCGGTACAGATTTTCTCAGCTGTCAAGAGGTATTATTTGTTATTGGTCAAACATTTGTTACAAGAGAAGTTTCCCGTTTGAGGTAAGTGGATTTTTGGAACAAACAAAAGCGACGGTACGTAATGCTCTGTTTATATTATAGTCCTTAATATATATATATATATATATATTAACGTGATAAATATTTGGGTAATGGTGGCAGTGACAGGCTCTTTGATAAGTAAAAACACACGTGATTTCTTTCTAAAAATAATAAATTTATGAAGTCCGGTTCCGGTTATGGTGCTATTTTTTTTTGGTACCTATTGTTTTTATTACTTATATAGATAGCTCCTTTGATAATTTTGATAGTTTTCAAGTTACACGTTGCTTGAACTAATTGGATTTCCATTATTTGTGTCAACTTTACTATTGAACTTGAATTTACTCAACCAAGGATTTATGGTTCATCTTCCTTTGTAAGTAATTAAGGTATAATTCCGATTTTTAACCCCGTTAGGGTTTAAGTTTTGCTTTACTCCAGCTAAACTTCTTACTACATTACTCATATACATATATTAATCAGATAAAACATTATTTTATTTTTTTTTTACAAAAAAAACTTACACGGTATTTTTATTAATGATACCCGTGTAAGTGCTTATATAGTAATATATTATAATAAAATAGTGCACAAACCTATAAAATCCGTGCGCTACAATATGGCTTCAATAAATTAATCCAATATCGCTTACTTGTTCTAAAACTGGTGAGCCGTAAAGTGTCGAACTAATGGCCCGGAGCACGTTGGGATCGGAGGTCAAAATCACCGCGCCCCTGGGAAACCGTCATGCTCGGATTGGTCGCAAACTGTAAAACAAGGCTAGAACACGTTTGCAACGTTTTTCTTTTCAGACAATTTCAAAATATACCGTTCCAACAAACATTAAAAAACTATATGCAGTATTAAATGACGTTAGTGTAACACAGACCTAACTTTGTTTATTACTTAAACAAAATAAAAAAATGCAATCATTGTACATAATCAAAATTATTTAATTCATAATTTCAAATTTCACCATCGCAGCAATAAAATAATTAGCCAAAAACAAAGTTTTCAACTTAAACTATGGAAAAAACAAAGGACAAACATTCATTTTAAGTACTTACACCCGAAACTGAATTGTGTCAGGACAAGCACGATCATGAAAGAGAAACTAACGCAATCGTCGATCGTCGGATGGCCGTCCGAAAAATATTATCTTGACTATCTCCGAGCCTTGGAAAGCACATTAAGCCGTTGGTACCAGCTTTTATGTAAAGTGTACTTGCTAACTTGTACTTTGAATGTATCGCCACTAAATTTTGGGCATAGACTACCACTTTCCGGCTATATCCATTACAGCTAGTATCGACAAAATCGAAGATTTATTCGAGTACGTTATTATAATTAACTCCATTGTCTGCTATCCA
This sequence comes from Leucinodes orbonalis, assembly GCA_019425675.1. NCBI lineage: Eukaryota > Metazoa > Arthropoda > Insecta > Lepidoptera > Crambidae > Leucinodes > Leucinodes orbonalis. The sequence goes on from PQWD01008607.1 coordinate 24,056, forward strand.
CCAACGGGTACCTCTCACATTGGAGTCACAAAATAACAAATAACAACAAATCTGTTATTAGTAAAATAACGCTTACTACAACAAAATTCGAATAAAGTGTATTAGTTTCCAACTTCATAAAATATCGACAGCAGCTTATTGATTACATACCGCGGTTGTCTTTAAATAACTTAAACCTAGTTCGAAGGAGGCAGACGTTGGGGTCATATTTAATATATTATAATCCTAAGTAAAAACTAGAATACACTTACTTATCATACTTGGAATACACTCGAAGTATTTTTTTCGTTAAAATCTTTATGGCCATAACTCTGTAAATTTAAAAACTTCGTTAGTAATTACAGTGTACTACTAACGATAGGCCACGAGCTGAATACAAACGTATTGTATTTTATCATTTGACACGCGCGACTCTTTTGTCATTAATAAAGAAAAACGTCGACCATTTTTGACAGCTGAGTTGGGCATCCTTTGTGATATTATCTTACCTTTGCGAATGTACCTGTGAGATCGCGACACGCCGCATGGTTTTATTTACGATAAGTTACCTTTTGTGTTATTAGCAAAATGTAACAAAATCAATTTCGTTTTCGGCGAGATTGTGTAGATGAATGGGTATTCGTTAAAAGTAACTTCAACTGCTGAGCCAACCAGTAACATAATTATGTTATTGGTCTCTGTCATGGTCAGGTGTATCACTAACCATCAGGTGAGCATCCTGACGGTCTGTACACTTAGTAACATATAAAATACATGAGCCAATATTGGTGAATGTCAATATATGAAATCCTGAGATAGTAGCGATAGTCTGTTTCATCGGTCACCAAAAAAAACGTTTTTTTCTAGATTGTTTTAATAAAGGTTTATCTAGCCCCGTCTAGCTTTTGTTATCTTCTCCAACTACCCATTACTAGAACTAAGGTAGCAATACAAAATATAGCGAACATTTGTGAAGATCATTCTCAGGGTTCAGTTTATTTCGATAAAAGGAATTCAATTTAATGTGTCGGTTTTTGTTTTTATCAATGGATCACTCTCTCTGAATAATCCACCAAATAATCTCGCAATATATTATAAAACTAGCTTTTGCCCGCGGCTTCGCTAGCATTAAATTCGGGATAACACGGTACCACTTCATTTAAAATATAATTATTTTGATAATAAGATATATATTTCATAGGAATCCTCCGCCCAACTTTAAAGGTTTTGGAGTTCATTTCAGAAAAAATATATATGCATATATATATCACTAAACATAGGATTTCCCCTCCCTCCAACTTTAAAGGTTTCGGGGTCAATTTCAGATTTTGTTTAGCAAAAAATATGTTATAGTGAGCTAACCTTAAAAGATAGACGTATGATGTCGCGAACTATTGTGTAGACCTTTAACAGGACAACAATACTCTCATACATGACTTTTGTGAAACTTTAACCGTTTACTCAGCGTACGCAGCGGAAGCTCCAAGTATGAAAAAATACCCTCGATTTTAAAACATTCTTCATTGCTGCTCCGCTTCTATTGCTCGTAGCGTGATGATATATAGCCTATAGCCTTCCTCAATAAATACGCTATCTAACACTGAAAGAATTTTTCAAATCGAACCAGTAGTTCCTGAGATTAGCGCGTTCAAACAAACAAACAAACTCTTCAGCTTTATATATTAGTATATAGATAAATACGAACGAAGTTTAAAATAAAAACCTACTATTTATTGTATGAAAATTAAGCAAAAAAAATATAAGAAAAGAAGAAAGTATTCTTGAATTATTTAATTATTCACATTAAAACGAAAAATTGTGGAAACAAAATAATGAAGAGTATCGAGAGAATATGTCCTATCGAGAAACGTGGCCTTGAAGGAACGTTTCTTTTGTGAAAAATCCGGTGTATCAATAACGCTGATTCATGTAAAAGAAGATTCGTATGTAAATCGATTTTAGAATGCTGCCTTGGAAAGACTTTGTGAACCGTTTGACATGTTATTATTTTATAACGTATCATTTTTCTTTTGGTTCCATAGAACTATGGTTCTGTCAGATTAACAGTTTGCTCAATGGCAATTTATTGAAAAAATGTTTTATTCGACATAATATAGGTAGGTAGAAATAAACGTTGAACACAAGTTTAATTCAGAAATTTAAATCAAAATGGAAACAGTTATCGAAAAGGTACACACTAATTAGAAATTTTTCACCCAAGTAAGGAATCATAATAATATGTGTTATTTGGGGACGTCCGTTTGCTTTTTATATAACACAAAAAGTTTTCTAATGACGTTGGAGCGAATATGTGCTTAGATGGAATATATGATGTTAAATAAAATTCGGAACTAATGAGAAAACTTTCGCACGTAAACGTTATTGCTCTTAGTGAGTTATTTAGTCAAGTATTATATAAAAAAATTTAACCCTTAAAAATTATGACCAAGCTGAAGTGACAGTAGGAGGTCGTATTGCCCAGAGAACCAATGGGCTTTGGGGTAAAATGGTTCTTGAGTGGATACCACGAGCTGATAGGCGCATCGTGGGACGCCCACTAGCACGATGGATGGATGACCTAAATAAAGGTCCAACGCTAATGGATAGGTAATGCACTGACAGACGTAAGTATTCTAATACTCCAAGCGTATTACTAATTAAAACATACAGCTGACGACGCCGTCAGTTTATATGACAATCAAATATAGTATAATCAAAAATACTATATAAAACCATTATTTGATAGAACTATGATTCCTGTGAAGCGTGACAAGTACTAGTTCCCATGCTATGTGAACACTAATTGGACCGGTGCGGCTGGCAGGATATGGCACGAATTGAATCAATTTTTAGGGAGGCTAAGTCATACCACAGATTAAATAATATATACGTCATACTAATATTTCTTAATTATCACTAGTTTGCTGCTGCTGCTGCTGAACGAGTTACCAACTCAAATGGTCATTAAACTTTATAAAAAGGTATACCCTTTTATATAGGTATACAGAGTAAAAAAGTCATCTTAAATAAATAAATATCCACCGACCTTCACACAACGCCATCTAGTCCCAAGTTAAGCGTGAAGCCTGTATTATGGGTACTAAACAACGGATAAATATACTTATAGACATTTTTTTTGTAAATACATACATATTATACATAGAAAACACCCAGACCATTACAAACAGATATGTTCATGCACACAAATGTTTGTACTGCCCGGGGATCGAACCGGAACCCTTGGTGTTGCAGCCGACCTCTCAACCGCAACACCAAATGGGTCGTCACGTTACTTTAATCTATCCCTTAAATGCCCACTACTCTCGAACCTCTAATTCTCGCCATTTTTGCCAGTTTGAAGTTATAGTTGCAGTTTGTAATTCATTATCCCTATTAGGGAACTTTTCTACTCTATTGGTATAAAATCAAACATTACATTGTTTATTCATTAGTAATTAAGTAATCTCGAGTATTCTCCTACTAAGTTAGTAGCGGAATCGCACGTTTACCTTGTACCTACGCAAATATTTCTAACGCTAAACTATACAATTAATCACCCACCGATCGGTTGTAAATATTTAAATGACACATTATGTATATAATATAGGTATCAAGGTTACCTCTCAAATATTTTAGACAATTGAAATTATTCTATCTATCGTTTACATTATTATTGTTTTAACATGCATTCAATAACCCCGTGGAAATTGTAACAATTTTATTGCCAAACACGCGGTGTGCTTTATATATCCAAATAGAGATTTAACGTATTAGCGTTCACCATAAAAATATCATTAATTTAGCATTATTAGTCATTGTTGGTCTTTACAAATGTTATTCCGACATATTACCATTTTTTACAACAGGTTTCTAAAATAAACATAACGCACCAGCACTGCAAAGTAAACACAAAATTGATACCATATATGTAAGTTCGTATACTTATAACTTCATTGATATAAAATCGTTATATTTACCTCCCTTGCAATCAACAATATATGCACTTCAAAAATACGTATCATACGATGCAATCTTCGCCCCTAATTAGCATCGCAATAGAACTAGTGACATGTTAATTCAAGCACTGGTGTTCGGAGCGAAGCACCAGTTTATTATTCCGCCCGTACGGGGCTCGGCTATCGAGTGCAAAACACACCAGAGCCGGTATTGCCTAGTATTGCTCTATTCCACGCCTCGTGGATAGATCCAGCTGAAAAGTTAATTGCTCACTCGGCAATACTCTGCTGGTAGTAGGGTTGTTTGCAAGATGAATATTTTGTGTTGATAGCTTTTCATTAAAAGTGGAAACAATCAATATTATAATTTTCTCTTTTTTACATTTATATCTTGTATTTGTATTAAATTGTTGTGATGTCACTGAGTTGGATCCTCATGCAGTGCAAACATTTAAGTGCATAAATGAATCCGTTTGTATTCATTTTGGTATTTTATTTTATAATATGTATCATTGTCATCGTTAGCTCATTAAACGACCCCACAGCGGGGCATGAGCCTATTGATAACGAATTATAGATGATATTAAAAGTGCAGTAGAGGCTTCTAAAGATTCTGAAGTACAGTGACAAAATTCTTGAAACCAAAGCAAGAGAGTTTAATAAAAAGTTTCGGATTCCTAAAGGACTGGTATGCATTAGAGTTGCTACCGCATAAGAAAAAGTACATTAAGGAATCATTTTTAGTAGAGTTGTTAAAATCAAGCCCGATTTGACTAAATTACTAAGTAAAGTAATTTTAATAGCTACAGTGCTCTTCCTGAAACACAAAAGAGCATTAACCTCCATTTTCACAGGACGATATCTGGCACTGCTGGTACCTACCTAGACGACTCAGTATCGTGTTTACCACCTAGTAAATCAGAATATGTAATCAGATTATATCAAATAAATTATCGATTCATCTGAAATCAAGATCCGCTTATGATTATGATCAATAAAATGTTTAATAAAGATAACTAGTTAAATATACCGCCGGCAGCCCTGAGTGTAATCATAGCAAAATATTCAGCGTATGGCACTAGAGCGATGCAATGATTTTGACATTTTCCGTGCCATTGTTAGAGACTGAGAAAACTAGTCATTTGCACTGTTGTGATACTTGCAAAATCGTTTCATGGTACAGTTTACAGCATAAGTCCATGTTACAAATATTACCACTCTCGTGACATTAAGAATGTAGTTTTCTCTTCTACCTATGGCAGTCCACTGCTAGACAAAGATCTTCCCTATTTTGCGCGAGGTATCCCAGTCCTCCGCTTTTTTCATTAGATAAAATTAAATTATTAATAAATTAAACATTATTAAACATAAAAAATGGTTATATCACTTTATAATATACATGTATAGAAAGATTAGATATAAGAACATGTATTCTTTATTACTTGTCTAATATTAACACATTTTTACATTATCGTAACAAGTTGAGTGAAACTTATTTGAATTGCTATACATTTTGATAGGGCTTTCAATACGTACCTGTCAAACGTTGAATGATTTTAGTTCAAACAATTATCGGCCTAGTAATCTAATTGGATCCTGACGTTAAACGAAAGCTTGGATCCAATTTGATTGCTAATTTATACAGATGTATGCGACATGTCCACTGCTTAAAAAACTCCTTCTATCAGAGGCTATGATTGTTATTCTCATTTTGACCATCTTACGCTGCGCTTGTCGTTACAAAGTTTAGTTTAGTCGAGTACTTTTTACGCCCGCGGCCGTAGCTTCTTCGCTAATTGTTCCGCTTATTACGTTTCAGCCATTCTACACATTAAGTTTTTACCTATCGGTACACTAGGTTCTTAAAATCTCTGATACGGCCATATAGGGAAACTTCATAGCTCGCTAGGTCACTTTTTCTTCTTTCTTCATGATTCATATATTCCGTATTCTCTCTTTGATTTTTTCTCTAGCTGCTGTTTGACCACCGTCTTTTAAAATGTATCCACCGCGGGCACGAGCGCACCTGTAAACGCAGGCCCAGTACGGGTTGGACGACTTCACGGACCACCTGTGTATCTCATGGCAGGCGTGCACAGATGTGCTCATGATGTTTTCCTTCCTGTCCCGCCAAAATCGGAAACCTTTTGCAAGTCGTTTAACGATGGAGTTGGAGCGCTTCATATTACTTAGCTTGTATTATCGCAAGCGGTAGTGTAATATTTAAGTGACTAAACATAAACTTCTTTTTTTTACAATCTTAAAATTATGGATGTATCATGAAAACCGCCATCCTGATCGAAAGTAGCTTCAAGACACGGTTCACCTAATGATATTATTACTTCACATCGCCACTCTTGCAAGTCAATGGCTCATCAAGTGCACTGTTAAAAGGGAGAGATGATGTTGTTTTGGGAAAAGGAAAAACATAAATTCAGTAATAGTATCGACAGATGTGGACATAAATATGGTTAAAGTATAGTTGTGACTGAGATGTAATAACACAGCTAGCAGTAATTGAATAGCATGACAACGTAATGGGTGATATACCTAAAACATGATTGTAAGGTAGGGAAAATAAAGAGTTAAAATTTTAATATAATATGTAGGTATCCACGGATATCATCATCAGCTCATTAAACGTCCCCACCGAGGGGCACGAGTGTATCCGTATAGGGTGATTAGGCCTTAGTTGTCTATGCAGGCCCATTGCGGGTTGGACTAGTACACGCACGTAAGCCACCGACGCTCCACGGAGATGACTGTCTCGATCTCGGACAATATTGACTTGATAAAACGATTTCGTTTCAAACTCATTTTCTTATAATGCGCTCCCCATTGTTTCGACGAAAATAATGAATGTGTTTATTTATGACATCATTTTCTTTTCTTTTGAGTGATACAACCTGTATATCTGTTATCCTTAAAAAATGAGGTTGGCAACGTATTTTTATACCCTCTGGTATCGCAAATAGGCGGCTGAGTCATTTTCTAACAGGTGAGTCGTGTACTCATTTTCTCTTTTTATATTTAAGAAAACCTATATATGTTAATATTTTTTCAATACATGATATTTTTAAGTATGTAGTTTTGAATATTGGATCAAATATATCAAGCGTCATGAACTCAATCTATTTAAATAATAAATATCCAGTGACGTACACACAGCACCATCTAGTCCGAACTAAGCATTTAGGCTGTAATATGGGTACTAAACATACTTTTTTTTTGTAAATACATACATATTATACATAGAAAACAGCCAGACCAATTCAAACTGACTGTTCATGCACAAAAATGTTTGTACGGCTTGGGGATCGAACCCGGAACTCTTGGTGGTAGTAGCCGACCTTTAGACCATTACACCGGATGGGTAGTCATGGGACGTTCTGAATATTGTATAAATGTTTTGAATTTTTGTCCAGCAAAGAAGCTCTGATCGTGAATCGAGAAAACCTTTTTTGTGTGCAAATTTAGGTGATATATTTGGCGTCCCTCCAAAAAGAGGAAATAATAAAACTTAAGAGGCGCGGCTTTTGCTGATAAATTCTGTATTGTTTATTCGGAATGCGTAACATAATGATGCAGATATACGAACCATTCTTTTTAGAGGAAATTATTTATTTTCTTTTGGGTATTGTACATCAAAAGTTGTGAAAACCAACAAAAAGACCACTTATATTTTGTTTACTTATTTATTTTTGTGAAAAAAAGATGTAATTAATATTACAACGATATGACAATCCAATTGCACATTACAGCGAACTGTATTTCTGCCATACACTAGCTAAAACGGCACAATTTTTGATCCGACTGATTTAAGTAATTTAAATTATGCACGATTAGTGATAGTATATATATACACTATTAGTGATGTTTTATATGCGTGTGCATTTATAACATCACTAATAGTGCCTTTATAATATCTTTATTATGATAAAAAGCAATATAAGAGATGCCTTATCCGGAGTTCTTTTCCGTGCTTGTCAGTTAACGATGTTTTAGTTAGTGGATGGTAGAACTATTGTAACCAAATCGAAAATAAAACAAGACTAATACAATTATTGTAGATATGAGTGAAACGTATCGAATAAAATAATAATAAAAAAACATGGCAGAATACAATTCCTTTTTATATTTTAATACCAACAATCAATACCCCAAACAGAACGTAACATTCGATTAACCTTTGAATAACTTAAACCGAACGGTTAAAAACGGACTTTTGGCTTTTAGAATCCAATTTGGTTGAAACCGTTTGCTCCCATTTAAATTCGTTTAATCAGTGCTCCAGTGAAACAGTGGGTAATTGTGTAGGTAAAGTCGTATACAGGGTTCCGCTAAACAGCAAAGTGACACAAACTGCATTGCGGCGTCCACGAGTGTATAATTGTGGCACAGGAGCGACCATGGCTTCCATTAGTAGACGTCATTTCCCTGCCTCTTTACCGGTGTAAATCGAATTTTGAAGCGTTCCTCGTATAACTGTTTAATGCTTTTGCAATGTTAATATTATTTTTGTTAGAGAGGTTACTCTCCTCTTTTGATTACTTTGAAATACGAAATGAATTAAGTAAAAAGCTTATCTATTTAGGATTATAATGTAACAAACCTGAAATGTTTAGTGCTCTTAACATTGGCAATTTAATTTAAAGGTTTCAACAGAGATTAGAAGAAACAGTAGGCAGGTCGATAAAACGAGATATGAATGAGGTCAATACATTTTATAATATTGAGTGGTGACTTTTCATCCGTAATAGATATGGCAGTAAAATAAATATTATATTATATTTGTTTTTGAAACAGAAATTAGAAGATATCTAAATTATTTAATTGTAGAACTAATGGTAGTGAGACCGGAACATTCGTTTGATTATTTTAAACGGTATATGATATTATTGCCAATAGTGTCCCATAGGAAATTTGACCAAAAAAATCTTCTTCAAAATAGCTTCTTCCTTAGCCTTATGAAGTCGTTGATATCCACCATTTTGTATTGGGCTCATTTGGTCGGGTGGTTTGGTGGCAAATTCTGATGAAACGAACATAAATAACAATCCTACGCGTGGTGATAGCGTGAATTCATGTTACCTCCGTGAGAGGTATGGAAAGTTTTGAATCCCATGAGCAACCCTCGATTTTGCAGAAATTGTAGAATTTGTAATAATTTGATACCGCTGGTAGACATATTTTGTAGGTTTTTTTTTGTTTGTTTATATTTACAATTCATAATCAGCTCATTACACGTCCCCACCTAGGGGCACGAGCCTTTGTCGTCCAAGCGGGCACAGCGACTTTGCGCACAACCTTGAATCCCTTGGACGACTTGCGCGAAGGCAACAGTCCATACCAATGAGCCATCAACGCTCTTAGCAATACGTACGTAATATAAATTAGTAGAGCTTAGTACCCTTACAAAAAATCCTCGCTTCAAAGGGGCTAGATCGCGCTGTTTATGTGTCTGTGGATTTATTTACGTATACAAATCTAACAAATACGTTTACTACATTCATTAAAAACTGTCTGTACATATGTGCCTTGTGTTTTTTCGTGTGAACCTACGTTCAAAGCGTTAATCAAAAGATCAAAGGGCGCCCAGGCGAGCCAATACTGCATGCTCTTTACCTTTATGCCGAACAGAGCTTAACTATTTTACCAGGAACATAGGCAATGTGCCTTTTAGCTTTATATTTCTATGGATGCATTTTGTAGATTTTATATTTGTTCTTAGGTACTTACTTAGTAAACAATATTTTAATATACAGCGTTAATGAAAGAAAGAAACACCGTTTCAATCGTATTAATTAAAATGTTTCTAACATATTCATCGTACAAAACATTGTATACAAAATATCGTAGCCAACAGGCTTAGCGTACTTTTCGCTTTATATTAAAGATAATAGCATAAGATAATATAAGTATCGAAATCCATCAAAATTTAATAACCTTTAAAATGCTGCTCAATTAATAAAGATAAGAGTTAATTTTGGGGGTAAATATTTTAGAAGCTTATAACATTTTTTATTGTCAATGATAAAGTTAACTTTATTATATTACAATCAAACAGTATTCGCTAAATGTAAACTGGCATGGAATTCTTCAGAAGTTGGGTAGACTGCTTAAATTTTAACTGTCACTTTGCATACTACGCCGCCAATTTGACGAGCTATGTTGAATTTTAAACTTTTACAGGCAGCGTTAAATTTACAGTAATGTACCAGGGACGTTCACCTCAATGTCCTCCTAGACAACCTCAAAGTAAAACCTTTGAATTCTGGTGGTCCAAGCGCTTCGGTCGACATAGTTTGTTGTGCACTCGAATCTCTCGGGGAGTCCAAAATTTTGCGTAATTTTGAATAACTCATTTATTTATAATGAAAAACGTAAAAGTTCGTGGCAGGGAAGTGAAGTGAATGTTGTCATTTAGTTTTATTAACATAAGTGTGTGTTTATTCTAATGATAATATGTAATAAAAGTAGTTTTAAGACACTAGAAACCCTCCCCGATTTCGCACGGATATTTGGAAGTAAGGATTCTCATTAATTATAAAATTATAATATAATATAATATGAAGGAATATTTGAAATTGGTCCAGTATTTCAAGCCATTTAATGCAACCAACAATTTTTTTATATAGTAAGTATTGAATAGGTGTTCAAATAAGTATTCTTACGCAAGTACTTTTAGTACTTTCCAGAAGTTCCCACTAGGTTTCAGTAAAGACTCACATCTTGAGCTCAAGGTAAGGATTTCGGTAGAAACTTTGAAACCTACATTTGTTTGTTTTTTGTCAAACTATCTTATCTATTATGAGATAAATAAACTAAACCTTACACGATTTTTTAATCATCCTGCAATGATAAAGACGAACATTTTTTAGTTATTAACTTCTATCATACTGAAAGCACAATTAGTAAATACACTAAGATAAATGATTATTCATTGTAGTTAGTTCATTTAATGAATTGTAGCTAAATAAAACTAAGCTTGAAACTGCGTATTATTCGGAGAGATTATTTATATGAGAAGTAGTAGTTATATTTTATGAAATTAAAAATAAAGTGAAACATTTTTAATTCATGAATATGACGATGAAGGAGAAGTCCTAAGTCCTAATAGGGGAACCGTGGTTCCGTATAGTTCGAAAGATACCAGTTTACTCGTTTGTTGTTCACGAACGAGAAATGTATCACGAACTTTTTATTAGTATGCTATTATAGTTATTTTAATTAACCGCAGTAAACCGCCAATATTCATCATATTACTATAAATTATGCGCAAGGTTATTAATTAAAATTGACATTGTAAAATGAAACTCATGTATACAATATGTCGCTAACAAATTCAGAAGCTGAAAAATATAGGAGCATATATGCAAACAGTGTGTTAAAACAAAGCACAAATGAAAGGATGAGCAGTCGATCACTCGGTATTCAAAGTTGTGATTCCAACACACCTAGTTAGTAGGTACAATGCGGCATTGTTTACCCTAATGTTCCTCATATATCGCAGTCCGTTTTAACCCTACACAAAAGAGCCGCTAAATGAAAAAGCATTTATTCGTATTCTTCCTCTGTTTCCCTTCTGCGTTTCTGTTTAAAAAGTTGTCGACGGTTAAATAATTTCACAGCTTGATGTGTGTACAGTACAGCCGGGGAGGATTTTCCATTGAGAATGTTTAATTTGATTTGTATAGCTGCTTTTGTTGTTAACAATATTTGGTTTCCGTAATTGAATAATTTATTTGTTTACGACCATGGGAACCCGGGCCAAAACTGTAAATATATATGATGTACATCCACATTTTTTTATTAATAAATGAATCAGAATTATAATTACCACATAACATCTACCTAAATAACCACGTGTGCTGGGATTGGTGGAAAGTGGAAACAACTATCAATCAAAATGTATTTCGAATTTTCGAAATCAACTGTACGTTCTCCGACGCTCTTACGGTAAAAGAAAATATCCTGGGGAAACCTGCGCACGTCTGCGAAGAGATTCAAACGTTGTGCGACATCCTTTACGGGTAGGGTCTTGCCCATCGATGGGGACGAATGATGATAATAGAACTCTGGCAAAGTCTGCAATGTCCTTAACAAGCTGCGACAATTCGCTCAAACATCGTTACGTAGCAAACTTATCTAAAATTTTGATCATTAGACTACGGAGGGAGATAATTTTAATTGATGTATATATGGTTTTACATACGATATCAAGGCCGATCGATTGGCTAAGTTAGTCAATTGTGTCAATTGGAAAAGGAAGTAATAAACTGTAATGTTGATTATTTTATAAAGATAGTTTTATTTTAAGTTTAATGTAATCATTGAAACTGTGTATCGTGATCAAATATTTATGATGATTTGGCTTTGCTTCAAGCCCATATTCTGCCATATTTTAAATGAGAATATTACGATCTGCTTCTTTTTATGTTTTCTAAGTTACATCAATCAAAATTATGTTACTAAAAATGTTGTGAGAACGTTTGGAATATTTTTCTCTGCTCGAGTTTTTTCATGGGTTATTATGAATAATTAACATTACACCATATAATATAAGAGGTTTTCACTGTAGGTTCGATAAAAGTGCTATTTTAGAATCTATGTTAGAACAAAGATATATAAGGTCGACATATGATTTCAACTTGTCAACAACTTTTTTATCCCTTATCTCCATCCTTTGTTGAGCAGATATAATTTATTTGGAAACTAATTGCACTCAATTACTTGTACATACCTACCTACATCATTTATTCACGTCCATGTATAGCATAATATGGTGCAGTTACAGTAAAATCAAACATGAGAAAAAAATACAAATTAACTAACAAAAATAAAAGTAATAAACAAGTCTAACAAACTAATTAAGGAACTCGTTGAAAAAAGAATATCACATGCTGCAGACTCATAAAAGAATATCGCAATGCAAACTTGTTTGCTAAGCCAGACTAATAATCTTGAGTTATGATCATTACTTGAAACTAATTATGGTACGTACACGCTTAGCGTAAAGAATGGGCTGCTGAGTTAAGAGTTATTGCTGACTAGAAGCTGCTGTGCTCAGCTTGCTTACTCTGGCTCAGCATATGTTGAATTGAATTTGCGTTACCATTTTTTCATGTATTTTTGTTGAAGTTATGGGACGTCAAATTTGCTTTCGGGATGGTAACACAGTTGCTCATGACCGATGCAGTATTAAGGGAAACAAAAAAACGTATTATTGGTAATTATCCTTCTGATCGTTAACCATGAAATATTTTCAGAATTTTTATACATGGAATAAATCAGTTTGAATCTCTCTGTCCTCTTTCTGAAACACAGAAGTGTTCGATTTGAGCTTCTATTTCATAGGATGATATCAGATACCGCGGTGAATACCTGCCTAGAAAATTTGGACTTGAGACTACCCATTGGTAAATCATAGATGTATTGCTGGAATTAGATTTTATACTAGGTGACAGACTGAGAAGTACTGAGTCGTTTAGGTGAATACCACCGCAGTGCTAGATATTGTTGAAATAGGAGTGTTTGTATTTCGTGCCTCGGATGAGGGCACTTTAGCTAGTGAAATTACCAATTGTAAAAGAAGACTGAACTGACCGTACCGTATAATTAATGACATAAAAAACTGATGCACTCTGCCGGGGCTTGACATTTGCTGGAAAAAATAATGGGCACTTCAATGATGATGTGCAAGATGTTTAGTAGAACACTATGAAGATAGCATCTGTGACTTAAGACGTTAAGGATCGTGGTGAAAATTTGTGGTTTATAATATTTGTATACATTAATATAATAATATCATGTTTAATGAGCATGTCGATCCGGCACCGATCTCACTTAATGGCATTCCTCTCGAAGTGGTTCAAGAGTAGTTTACCTGGCAAACATTGCAATTAGGTAGGAACAACTTTGAGAAGAAGGTTCAGAGAGTTCTAAGAAGGCTGGGCAGCGTATGGTAAATCATGTCAAGTGTTTTGCACTGCGGCTGGTCCATTTAAAGTAGCTCAGAGGGCGGGTTCGAAAGAGAAATGAAGTGACCCGTCAAAAAACTAGAGAAGCAAGCTTGAGTGGCAATGGGCTGGAAACTTTTGTTGCCAGACTGATAACCGTTAGGTAAGCGTGTTTTGGAGTGGAGGCCTCTTCCTCGAAAGCGTAGCGTGGGGCGTCCTCCGGCAAGATGGAGTGATGACATATGTAATACCGCTGGTGGCAGTTGGCATCGATAAACGGTGGACAGATCTATGTGGCGTGCTATTGGAGAGTTCATGTTCAGCTGAAGACAGGAGTAGGCTGATAATGTGTATTTTTTAGGAATAACTTTGAATAAAGTAAAGTAATAAATATTTACTTTAATTTATTCAAAGTTGAAAGAATTCGTAAAGGCCCTAGCTTTACTGTGGAGGTGGAGGTAGTAGTGGTATTTTATCATAATCATCATTACAGCCTAAAATTTCTACAACTAAATGAAGGTCTCCCGTAAATATTTATATTTGGATCGCATCCAGGAACTTTGGTTATAAACTAATTTCTTAAAGTTACACTGATTTGGTCGTATACATAATACTGTACGCTATTTGTGAGTATACACATAGATGTAAAGCATTAGCTTTAGACTACGGATTCGTACTTCAATGAAGCCTATATTTTGCTAGTCCATTTATAAAACAAGTCTACTCACAATTTACCTCTTGGCAATCGTCACTGCAAGCCTAATCTGCGCAATAGCTTTCTGGCGAAACATATGGGTACATTGCCACTTCAATCTTACTCCCTTTGATATAGGTGCTCTTTATTTTATCGATTTTCATCCTTCCAAAAGCTATTGCGAGAAATCTAGTCCGTTAGTTAGTCCGTAGTATTAGATTGTATATACGTATAATGAAACTTCAATGCATTGAACATTGATTTTTGTATCAACAGACTAAAAGTACTTTTTCAATTGTATATTTTTTATTGATTACTCTGATAATTCATATGGGGTATACAAAAGTGCTTATGGTAAGTCTTAATTTAATTGATGAATTTTGACTGAAATAAAATCTTATTGATAGGACTTTCATCAAAACGTTTATCAAGAGCATGAGTCCTAAAGCAATATTATAAATGATACGCAATAGTTGTGAAGCATTATTTAAAAATAAGCAAATGATTGATTGTTTTTATAAATCGATTTGTTCAAGTTCAAATAATATGTATATCATGTTGTATCATTATTGAGACACATCTTATATCTAAATGTTTGGTGACTAACTGAATGACATAGTGATATATCAACGCACAGCGCAAACTACTTGACGGATCGGGCTGAAATAAGAAGCCGATGGTGTGCCGGTAGATGTTATCACGTAAGCATCCAAAGAAAGGATTTTGATTAATTCTACCCCTAAGTAGGGGATGAAAGATTGTATGATTTATTTTAGATTTTCGATTGATTGAACTGAAATTTGTAACGAGTTTTGAAGCCCGTAATTTTACACACGCTTTACAAAATATTGCCTCATAAACTATTCCTAACTAATAACAATATCTTTGACGCGTGCAAAGGCGCGGCGAAAGCTAGTTAATAATCCTGTTAACTAAACGTTTTTAATGACTTTTGTAATTTAACATTCCCTGTAGGTTCACAGAAAATTAAAGATTAATTTAATTTTAAATGACTATGGTAAATATTTATTTATTCTTAAAAAATACGTTTCATGCAATCATTAAAGATTTAAAATGGTTATTATCATATCTATAAAGCTTTAATTTGTATTCATTGACTTTTTCTGTGTATTTTATTTATTCCAACAGAAACAACCACAAGTAAAATAAATGAGGGCAGTAATGTTTGCGCAACTGAAATATGACAATCGCTACTGAATAAAGTTCGAAAATGCACGTAGGTAGATAAGTGTCCACAAATTACCGGTTAAGTGTAACACACATACATTGTGTTTTTTTACTG
>PQWD01008608.1:0-14003 GCA_019425675.1 Leucinodes orbonalis
TATACAGGACGGTCAAGACACTTACCTGGACATTGAAGGGGACCAACAACTGATAGACAGTTATTCCTCCATCAATGCCGCACTGCGCCCGTCACCCGAGACGACAGATGTTAGGTTTCTTATACCCGGTAATTTCACTAGCTACAGTGCCGACATCCCGAAACACAAAAGTGCATAGACTCGGTACCGAGTCTACCATCTAGTAATACATTAGGTTTAACACTCCTGTTTCCCGGGACGATATCTGGCACAGCGGTGGTACATATATCCTCACCTGTGGGAGATGGTGTCACGGAGTCTGTACTCCGTAAACTCAGGGTCTTGTAGCCCGAGCTGGACGGCGACAGACGCCAGCTGCTTGAGGCGAGGTCACCTAGAACAACGGTACCAATAGAAAACGTTTAAGGACCAACTTGGGTCAAATCCAGCCAGCCAATAACGACCCACTGCAGGGCACAGGCCCTCCTACACAGGTTAACCATAGTGTTACGGACTTTTAGTTGTTTGCCTGGCCAGTAAGACTATGACTAAGATAGACCCCGGGGCTCGGGGGGCGGGCCGGGGGACCGGGACCGACCGCTTGCGCAAGCTGGGGAGCTGAATGGGGAAAGCGGAGGAGTGGATATCTGCCGCAAAATGGGGGACACCTTGTCCAGCAGCGGCCTGCGATAGGTTGAAGAGCCCTGCTCGTTTGTCCGCTATCACACTAAAAACAAGTAACAATAAGTTCTATGTCTGTTGAAATGTTAAAAGTTGAACCCTATTTTACCGACTAATATGATAATATGAGTACATCCTTAGTCTTTGTATAACCAAAGAGTTCTCTAGATCCGGTTTGTCTATGTCAGATTGGTGTGTTAAAATCTCTCTCGGAATAAACGTTTTGTTTACACTAAACTTAATTTCTTTAATTTAAATTCAACAATGTCCCTTTCGTACCTTGCCTGCTGAGCAGTCTAGGTGTTTGCGGGCTGTGTGTAGGGTCATCAGCCGCGTACCCGCCAAAGCTGTGGCTCTTGGACACAGACCGAGTGCGGCCCACTGGGTTTGGGCACGGACCCACTTCTAGCGACTGCACCTGTGGGGGACGAAAGTATTTATATATACAGGGTGACATCGAGAACTTTGCAATCTATTAAAAAAGAACCTACTCGTTATTTAAAGTACATCCCCGAATATGAGGCAAATCAATTGATACAAAAATCAAATATTTATTTAACCTTAAAATCATGTAAAACACTTCGCAATTGATCAATTATACATATAAAAATTAAAAAAAATAATAAAGAAAGTATTGACTAAAAAAAAAAACAATTAAAATGAGTAAGGCGCGATACGTAGACTAGAGCTAAAAAATTGTCGAATTGCTCAATACAATGCGATAATTTATGTATCATTTATTTTGTAAACCATTTATAATAAATCAATAGATTGGGTATAAACTAAGACATACTTTGAGCAGTTTATTTCTCCCCGTATCAGGTGTGAGCAGCTTCACGGGTCCCCCGCCCAGCCAGGGCCACTGGCTTTCGTCTTGAGAACAGTTGTCCTGGATTCGAGAGAAAAGTACGCCAGATAAACATATCATAATTTTGGAAATTCCAAAACGCATTGGAATACCCATAATATAAACATACACATACGAGTAACATATAGCGTCGGTGGATCATTGGTGTGGACTGCTTTTCGATCTTATGGGCGCAGGTTCAAATCCCGCCACGGTCCAATGTATTTTCGAATTTATATGGATGTTTGTCCGACGCTCTTACGGTGAAGGAAAACATCGTGAGGAAACCTTCATGCACGCCTGCGAAGGGATTCGAAGGTTGTGTGTGAAGTCGTCCAATCCGCTCTGGGCCCGCGTGGACGACTAAGGCCTAATCACCCTATACGGGTAGGCTCGTGCCCCTCGGTGGGGACGTTTAATGAGCTGATGATGATGATGAGGGTGGCAGTGAGTGTGTCTCATACCGAGCTGAATATCCTCCGTTTCATTCTCTCGTAGTCTTTCTCCCGCTGCTCGAGCGATTTACTCCGGGAATTGGCTAACGAACCGCTGCCAGGCTCATCCAGTGAGTGGGTGTCGCGTTTCAGGATTGACCTGAAAAAGAGGCAGCGCTCTTAAAATTAAATTATTATTAACTATCAGTTCTCATGCAGTATTTATTTACAAAATGTAATATAAATCAAAATTGATTTCATCTACGTATATAAATAAATATCCGCTGACATTCACACAGCGCCATCTAGCCCCAAGTCAAAGTCAAAATTCATTTATTCAGATTAGGCTTACAAAAAGCACTTATGAACGTCAAAAAGAATACAAAAAATACAATAAAAATACATTTAGAGTAAATGAACGGAAGAGAACTTCGGATAAGGCATCTCTTATATTGCTAGCTATTATCTCACCATGAAGATATTAAAAGGGATTTCGCATGTAAAACATCACTGATGGTGTATATTATTAATCAGCGGAAAAAAAAATTTGCTCGTTAGTAAACGGCGTTATAGCTAGTGGACGGAAGGGTTATAGATGCTTCTGTCAACGGTTTATTTAAATCAATTATAATCCAATATATATTTTGTGTTTCTATGTATGTATTAAGAAAAAAAGTATATAAGTACGTTTATCCGTTGTTAAGTACCCATACTACAGGCTTTACGCTTAACTTGGGGCTAGATGGCGCTGTGTGCCTGTTATATATTTATTTATTATATAATTGGTTTATATGTGTGTAACGCCAGCTTAATATAGGAAGATCGGTGACGATGCATTGCCCCAGGAACAGCCAACATCAACCGTGGACTTTAGGCCGCTGACGTCATTCACCGCATCATGTTAATTTTAAATGTCATCATCATCATCAGCTCATTAAACGTCCCCACCGAGGGGCACGAGCCTACCCGTATAGGGTGATTAGGCCTTAGTCGTCCACGCGGGCCCAGTGCGGATTGGACGACTTCACACACAACCTTCGAATCTCTTCGCAGGCGTGCATGAAGGTTTCCTCACGATGTTTTCCTTCACCGTAAGAGCGTCGAACAACGTACATATATTTTCGAAAATTCGAAAATACATTGGTACGTGTCGGGATTTGAACCTCAGCCCTCCCGGTAGGAAGGCGACAGGCCACACCACTGAGCCACCGACGCTCAATTTTCAATTTTAAATGTGCATTAAATCATTCTTGTACCTAGCCTCGGTCGAGACTCATTGTATTTTAAATTGTAATTACTATGTTTACATTTATATTAAATAATTCACTGTGACCACACATAACTTGTGTGTGCTTCTCAGTGTATCATCATCATTACAACCTAGAACGTCCACTGCTGAACGAAGGCCTCCCCTAATGATTTCCGCGCGGACGGATCCCTAGCAATTGACATTCATCATCTGCTACCCACCACCTTTCTCAGTGGATACTGATGTAATTATCAATATACTGACTTGTGATGGTGATCAGGCGGCGGTCGCTGCGGACTGGGCGGCAAGGCGGCCGTGCACCATTGTCTAAAGCTCGTACACGGCAAACCCCCACCGGACGTACCTACAACACACACACATACAAATATATACATACTAAAATCTAGAAATACAAAGTATATTACAGCAACTTGTTAAAATAACAGAGCGTATGTGGCTCATTGGTATCGACTGTGGCCTTTCGATCTGGAGGCAGGTTCAAATGCCATTAAACGTCCTCATCATTCTATAACGAGACTTAGCAAGATCTTCACTTAAGTAGACTGATAAAGGGATAGCGCTCTAAACGATAAATAACACCATCATCATCATCATCAGCTCATCAAACATCCCCACCGAGGGCCCGAGCCTACCCGTACGCGGGTGTACAGGCCTTAGTCGTCCATGCGGGACCAGTGGGCAGGTTTCCTCACGATGTTTTCTATCACCGTAAGAGCGTCGGATCACGTACATATAATTTCAAAAATTCGATATCACATTGGTACGTGGCGGGATTGGAACCTCAACTCTCCCGGTAGGTGGGCTTCAGTCCACACCACTACTCCTCGTCCAATCCGCACTGGGCCCGCGTGCACAAGTAAGGCCTATACACCCTTTGCGAGTTAGCTCGTGCCCTCGGTGGGGGACGTGTAATGAGCCAAGCACTTTTTATCATAAGTGTACAGGACGGTCAGGACGCGCACCTGATGGTAATATACCCAACCATGACAGAGCGGCATTAAGGAGACCAACAACTGACAGACAGTTATTATCCTCCATGCGCCCGTCAACCGAGACAACAGATGTTAGGTCCCTCATACCCGGTAATTTCACTAGCTACAGTGCCCTCATCCCGAAACACAAAAGTGCATAGCATTACAATATCCGGCACTGCGGTGGTACCTACCTAGACGACTCAGTATCGAGTCTACCACCTTATAAACGATAATAATATAAATGAAAACGAAAAGTGTTTATTCAGTTTAGGTTCTTACAGAACACTTATGAATGTCAAATGAAGCTATATGTCTGTTTGACTACATAAAGAAGTAAATAAATAGCATATGGTATACCGACCGCTCTTGGAGACCATGACGGCGGTCTTGGTGGCCTGGTCGAGGTGGTGCGACAGCTGGAACAGCGCCGCGCAACGGTGAACCAGCATGCGACCGTACGACGTCATCACCGGGAAACGGACTATGCAACGCCTGGGGGGGGGGGGGGGACAGGGGGGCATTTGATAAAAAAGTAATATCCACTGGAATTCACACAGCGTTATCTAGCCCCAATGTTATTTTATAAATTAATAAATATCCACTGAAATTCATAGAAACACCCAGATCGATAGAAACAGACATGTTCATGCACACAGATGTTTGTACTGCCGGGGATCGAACCCGGGATCCTTGGTGTAGGAGTGGGCATCTAAACCATTATTATTGAAATAAATAAATATCCAATGACATTCACACAGCGCCATCTAGCCCCAAAATAAGCATTAGCCTGTAATTGGGTACTAAACAACGTATAAATTTATGTTTATATTTTTGTAAATACATACTATTAAACATAGAAACACCCAGACCATTACAAACAGACATGTTCATGCACACAAATGTTTGTACTGCCCGGGGATCGAATCCGGAACCCTTGGTGTAAGAATCGACATCTCGATCATTACACCATATGGGTTGTCATAGAAGTAAGTTTAAGTATCAAAAAAGTCGGTTAAAAAAAATAACATGACCATATATTTGACGTCCCATGCTGTATAACAGTGGAGTTAGCTATTACATCATGGGTTCGATATCCGAGCAGTAAAAACAGTCGTGTGTATGTGAAACATGTCTTTAGAGACATATAATATACGTTTAATGTGGTATTCCATTAAATGAACATAAAAATGTGTTACATTTGAAAATATTATTTTTATCTAATTTACCACTCTCGAAACAAAAGAAAGAAATACATTTAATATACCACCATAAACTACACATAAGAGCGTCGGTAGCTCAATGGTGTGGACTGTCGCCTTCCTACCGAGAGGGCTGAGGTTCAAATCCCGACACGTACCAATGTGTTTTCGAATTTTCGAAATTATATGTACGTTATCCGACGCTCTTACGGTGAAGGAAAGCATCGTGAGGAAACCTTCATGCACGCCTGCGAAGAGATTCGAAGGTTGTGTGTGAAGTCGTCCAATCCGCACTGGGCCCGCGTGGACGACTAAGGCCTAATCACCCACGGGTAGGCTCGTGCCCCTCAGTGGGGACGTTTAATGAGCTGAAGATGATGATGATGAAACTACACACACGCAGCTTCCTTCTATCATCGCACATCTCGCCATCGACGGGGGGTCCATCCTCACACAGAACCTCAGTGGTCGCGTACAGTACGGTTTCAGAGGAATTTCCTCCCGCAAACGCTCCGATTGTGGAATGAGCTCCCTGTGGAGGTTTTCCCAAGGGAATATTGTATGGGGTCCTTTAAGCGCCGAGTCAATAGGTATCTTTTAAATGGTCGACAACGCGCGTGTGGTGCCTCTGGTATTGCAAGCGTTCATAGGCTTCGGTAACCGCTTACCATCAGGCGGCCCGTAGCTTGTTTGCGGCTTAGAAGTATAAAAAACAATAACTATGCCGATATACCAGGCCTGTACCCTTCAGTGGGCCGCTATAGGCCAATCGACTGACTGAATGAAACACTCACCCCGTATCCATGACAAGAGAGAATGGAGTTCCTTCTCAATTTTCAGCAGAGTGAGGCGATCGCGCGCGTTCTTATTCAATGTTTCCTTGATAAAGTTGACTAGTTCGGGCCCTGTAGGCTCCGTTTTCTCTTCTGCAACAAGTTTTTTTTATTTTTCAGTACATTAAGTGAACGTTGGTGTCTTTAAACTACCAAGAGGCTGTTCGGTAGGATGCACCACGGGCCGGTGAGGTTGGCTTCAACCCGAAACGAGTGTACTAGGAGTCCATAAACCCGAAAGGAGTAAACTAGGAGTCCATAACACAAAGGAGTGTACTAAGAGTCTATAAGCCCAAAGGAGTGTACTAGGAGTCCATAAACTACCAAGCTGTTTTGCAGGATGCATATTGCATACTGTAATACTCTCAATCCAAGAAAATAACATAGACGATTGATAAAGAAAGTACCTGAATCCGTTCGGCTGAGTGATAAGTTCTTTGGTTTCTCTTTTCTTTCCGGACATCTGGAACAAAAAGTAGTGCTAGTGATAATCAATGGTTACCGATAAATAATCAATGGTGAAAGAGAATTTAATCTCTTTAAGTGTAGATAGAATAAAAATTGAACACCAATTCTGTTAAATTTAAATGCGATTGTTATTGTGTCTCGATTGTAAAAATTTTGCATTCATTCGTTCTGTTTTAATTGGTAACACCTCATCCAGCCTGCACCAACTTTTCTCGTTGCTAAATTTTTACATACAAAAAGCCCCCTCTTACTTGTCTACAGTTGTAAGTCTTAACTATCTCTTGTCTTCAAAAATCATAGTCAAAATCAATTTATTCAAATCAGGCTTACAAAAACCACTTATTAACGTCAAAAAATATACAAAATACAATAAAAATTCTTTAAACTAATAAGGTCCGCATTCTGAAAGACACTCAAGCGTTGATTTTTTCTTGAGTTAGAAAGGGATGCCGCTATGTATGGTATAAAGCACCATCCTTTTCTAACTCAATTTAAGTAAAAATCAACGCTGAGTCTCTTTCTAGAAAATGGGCCTAAGTTTAAGTCGACTACTGGAGATAGGTCTCCCCAATTCTGCGCCAGATATCCCACACCCCCTCGCCTCATCCAGCCTCCACCAGCGATCTTTGTTTTTTGCTAAGTCATTACTTAAAGCCCCCTCTTACTTGCCTGCAGCGGTAAGTCTTATCTATCTCTTTTTCCTTCAACCTATGGTAGTTTACTACTGGACATATGTCTACTGCATTCTACGCCTGATATCCTGGTCCTCCTTGCCTCATCCAGCCTCCACCAGCGGTTTTTTCTACTCTCTCTCTCTTCAACCTATCGCAGTCCACTGCTGGATATATGTCTCCCCCATTTTGCGCAAGATATCCCGGTCATCCGCTTTCCTCATTGTCATATATAGAAACCTACAACCTGCTTGTATACTGTTTATTTGGTAATAAACCATTAAAATGTAGATAGCTTAATAATAGTCAGTAAAAGTGGGTAATATGATATGTTGTCACACACATTCTGCTCCCTAGCAAAGTAAACACCATTTAACATTATTTGGTTGTTTTATTAAAACATATTACTCATCCAGCTTCCACCAGCGACCTTTCGCATGTGGTCCATCGGGCCGGAGGGCGTCCTACGCTACGCTTGCCGAGACGCGGTCTCCACTCCAGAACTCGTCTCCTATGTTAACACAAATATAAAGAGTCCACATACCTGCAGTAATAAGTTGGATCATCCACATCCAAACTGTCTGATTTCCGTATGCCGTCGTTGCCTGCAATAATAAATAGATTTAAATAACAATTAACAAGGTGACAGATTAGATAAACAATAAACTGACTAGATGCAGTGGCGTGCAACTGCATGCTCAATGGTGTGGCCTTCCTACCGGGAGGGTTGAGGTTCAAATCCCGACACGTACCAATGTGTTTTCGAATTTTCGAAATTATATGTACGTTATCCGACGCTCTTACGGTGAAGGAAAACATCGTGAGGAAACCTTCATGCAAGCCTGCGAAGAGATTCAAAGGTTGTGTGTGAAGTCGTCCAATCCGCACTGGGCCCGCGTGGACGACTAAGGCCTAATCACCCTATACGGGTAGGCTCGTACCCTTCGGTGAGGACGTTTAATAAGCTGATGATATATATATATATATATATATATATATATATATATATATTATATATATAAATATATATATATATATATATATATATATATATAATATATATATATATATATATATATATATATACATAAATGTTTACCTGCAGTATCATCGGAGCAATCGGGACAGTCGTCCGAGCACGCAATGCCGGAATCCTGCTTGATGGGACACGCGCGCCGTCTCCGCCGACCCCTTGGAAATATACCACCATTTTGTTTTATTTATATTACAATAAGCGTAGGCCGACTCCCGTTAAGGTGGCGGGTAGCAGATGGATGTCAACTGCTTGGGATCGGCCCGCGTGGAAATCATTACGGGGAGGCCTTCGTTCAGTCAGCAGCAGACATACATGGCTGTAATGATGATGATGACACATAATATACATAGAAACACCCAAACCAAAATTGGCAAACAGACATGACAGCAGATGTCTACCCCATACGCCTGCATACCAAACTTCAGTGGAGATCATTAGGGGAAGCCTTAGTTCAGCAGTGGACATTTTAGGCTGTTATGATGATCATGATATCATCATTTTGTAGTCTATGAATCATCTGATCATTATAACGTCCCTAGCGAGGAGCACGAGCCTACCCGTATTCGTGTATAGGCCTTAGCCGTCCACGCGACTCCAGTGCGGGGTGGACGACTTCGCACAACCTTTGAATCTCTTCGCAGCCGTGCGCAAGGCAAATTCAGCCAATCCGCACTAGGCCCGCGTGGACTAAGGTATATACACAGTACAGTGTATATACCTTAGTCCACACACGAGCGACGAAGAGTAGTCCAGTACAGTGTACGGGCAGGCTCGTGCCCCTCGGTGGGGACGTATAATGAGCTAATGCCGATGACTGTTTTAAGAGATGGAGGAAGCCCACCCAGGAACGTAAATCTCAAACCGAGGTAAACATCCTCCGTTTCGTTCTCTTGTAGTCTTTCTTCCTCTACTCCAGCGTTTAACTCTGGGAATAAAGAACCGCAGCCAGGTCTTGCGTCGATGACTAACGCCTGTTTACGGTTCGTGCCCCTCGGTGGGGACGTATAATGTGCTGATGATGACTGTTTTAACTCATACCGAGCTGAATATCATCTGTTTCATTCTCTTATGGTCTTCCTCCCTCTGCTTTAGCGATTTACTCTGGGAATTGGCTAAAAAACCGCTGCCAAATCTTAGGCCTTAGTCGTCCACCGCTTAGACATCCAAGCGATGGACGACTAAGGCCTTTACACCGTTTACGGGTAAGCTCGTCCCCTGGGGACGTGTAAGCCGAATAGCACAAGCGTACCTGCAATGTGGACAGTTGGGGCAGGCCCCGCACACGCAGGCCACCCTCGGGCCGTGCGACAGCAGCTCGCGTGACGACTCCGATTGGCGTCCGACCCAACGACGGGCGCGTCCTCGCCCCCCCTCCTCCCATCCGGACAACTGGGGAGGGAAAATGAGAAGTAATTAAACATACGACGACATCCTCTGACATTCACACAGCAAACAAGCCCCAAGTTAAGCGTGAAGCCCACAGATTTCCCAATACAGGAGATAGGGCAAGCCGCGTTTTTAAGTGCGACAAATGTAAGCTCAACGAGCATACACTGGCTGCCAGTTTACGCTCTGTGAGACGAGTCAAGACGCACGAATATTAGAAGAAATTACCGTTTTTTCTCAAAATGCCATCCTGTGCAATTGTAACATGCCATCATCGCAAGGAATCAGTAAATTTACCTAGAAATATAAAACTTTTCACAGGTAAGAACCGCAAAGAAATTGCGACACTGGGACTGCCTATAAACTTGGCGGCTTGTCCAGTCTAATTGTATATTCGGATGTCTGTGGTGAAGCCTGTAGTATGGGTACTTTTGTATGCTATAGCAGGTAAACGAGCCAACGGCTCATCTGATGGTGAATGACACCGCCGCCCATGTACAATTGCAATACCAGAGGCCACTGAAATGCGTCGCCGGCCTTTTAAACAGGGAATATGCTCTTTTTGAAGGTCGCCGGGTCGTATCGCTCTAAAAACACACGTACTAAACAACGTATAAATATACTAATATACATCATCATCAGCTCATTAAACGTCCCCACCGAGGGGCACGAGCCTACCCGTATAGGGTGATTAGGCCTTAGTCGTCCACGCGGACCCAGTGCGGATTGGACGACTTCACACACAACCTTCGAATCTCTTCGCAAGCGTGCATGAAGGTTTCCTCACGATGTTTTCCTTCACCGTATGAGCGTCGGATAACGTACATATATTTTCGAAATTCGAAAATACATGGTACGTGTCGGGATTTGAACCACAGCCCTTCCCGTTGGAAGGTGACAGTCCACACCACTGAGCCACCGACGCTCTTACATATATGCATATACTAATATACATTTTTTTTAATGCATTTTATTATACTTTGAAAGCATCGAGACCATTACAAACAGTTTGAGTGCTCATGCACACGCACGTTTGTACTGCCCGGGGATCGAATCCGGAACCCTTGGTGTCGTAGCCGACATCAAATGTAAACAGTCTCCAAGTCCCCACGTCTCGTAGCGAGAGCGAGAGGTATGAATTCTATTCTTAACATTATTAACATGTTATTGAAACATTCCTTATTAAACAGCAAAATAATATAGCTTTGGAGTGGATTCAGATATCAATAGTAATAAATCCCAACCTACAACTAAAAAAATTAAACACAGTTTGTGTGTGTGTGTGTGTGTGTGTATGTGTGTGTGTGTATGATGTGTGTTGTGTGTGTGTGTAATATAATAATAAATATAAATTAATATCCACAGATATTCACACAGCGCCATCTAGCCCCAAGTTAAGTGTAAAGCCTGTATAATGGGTACTAAACAACGGATTAACATTTATATAATTTTTTTTTGTAAATATATACATATTATACACAGAAAACTAAATATATACATAGAAAACTAAATATATACATATAATACATTTTTTTTTGTAAACATATACATATTATACATAGAAAACACCCTCACCTGTATATCCACCGTCTGCTTTCTCTCATCATCCTTCCCGTTCCCGTTCACCACATCACTGTCGCACACCGACCTATCGGCGAGATTGCGCACCGTTACGTTGTTCTTCATGGGCACGTTGTTCACGGACAAGCTGTGTTTCAACGGTGCGGCGTTGGCGTTATTGTTGGCAACGTTATTGATACCGTTACTGACAACGTTATTGGAACCGTTATTTAAAAGATTATTGGTACCGCTATTTTTAACGGCAACATTATTGGAAGCGATGTTTTGGGCAACGTTATTTATAACGTTATCGTCGACGGGCGACCGGCAAGCTGGGGAGATAGTTCGAGGGGGGGAATGTGACTCTCGTATTGCTTGACTGCGAACCAGTTGTTTGGACTTGAAGCTCTGAAATGTATAGAATACATTTGGTTAGATTTCAATGGGGGAGCTGTCCAGCAGTGGACTGCGATAGGCACGATTAATTTTAATCATAAGCCGATAACGTCCACTGAAAGAGCCATCCCACTGAGCATAACTATGGTGACCCACCACTTGATTCTAATACGGATTGGGTGTTGTAAACGACTACCATCGGTAGTAGCCGGAACCGACGGCTTAACGTGACAAACGAAGCACGAAATCGTCTTTCCTTTCGGACAATCATTCACCACCGTATCCCTATAACAAGTAGTTAATTTGAAACCGTTCCTTAACTCGTTAACTATAAAAGCCGACCCACCCTATTTCTGTTAAGGTGCTGCCCATCCTCTCCCGGCTTGTCCGCATCAGACTTGTCCATTGCTGCGTCTCTGGCCCTGAAATCATTACAACATCATTAACTATTTGACAACCTCACAAAAATAGACAAAATTCTAATTACTCCCTATCAGTAGTTTTTTTTAAATATAATTTATCTATATTAAGTTCACAGGTTGACAATATAAAAATAATCAATAAGTAAAGGTTAGCTTATCACCAAAAAGAGATTTCTTCCAGCAGACCAAAATATATTTAAGTGGCTATCACTCATTTTTTATTACATAATTTATTTATACTTAGTTCACAGATGGACAACTCAAAAACTTTAAAAATCAACAATAAATAGGTGCAACAATTACAGGATAGTCTATCACAAATAGTTTTTTTAGCAGATCTAAATAGGCATATTTTATAATACTAAAATAATTTTTTTAACGATTAAAGCGATTTTTACCTAACCGGGTATTGAAATGTACGAGACATGACAAAGTCATAAACAATCTATCAATTCCTAAATAATATTTGTTTTAAAAATACTAACCTGCCTTCTTGTTAAATCTCGAACTGTTCACTTGTATCGCCAAGATTCCTAACATCAAATCTTAGAATACCGAAAGGAAAATTTAACCTTAACAAATATAAGAATTGGACCAATCACGGTATACACTACTACTAGAAGGCAACTATATTATCTTAAAAAGAGGTTTTAGTCGAAAAACTTTTTAGATTAAAGCTTTTTTTTTCAATTTGAAAACAAAAACAAATATACGCGGGTTTAAAATTGTCAATAGATTTCAAATTCGGAACACATGTTTAGTATGTGGGGGTAAGCTCGTTTTTGTTTGTGTTATGGTATGCGTGTTCCGGTCGGTATTTGAAGGTGGACGGCGTGCGACGGAGTGCATTGTTCTGGATCGTTGTCAGTTGACTGCGAGACGCCGCAGGTGTGGACCCATTTGATGCGGTGCTTCTTCACTATGTTGGACGCCATAAATCTGTAACAATCAATTAAATTATTTGTTATTTTTAAGTTTGGAGTAGTCATGCTTTGGCACGTATGTACCGGAGTGACACCTTAATCTCATAGAAAACCAACGTTTTGCGTTGTTTCGTCAAGCCCAAATTTCCACTTCCTCCTCCCCATTTCGTCGTTTCCTTTTCCTGTACTTTTTTTAAAGTTGGTAACGCATGCATAGTTCTTTCGAAGTAGCGAGTGTCCATGGCTAGCGGTATCACTTACCATAAGGTGAATTGTCTACTCGAATGCATAAATAAGAAATAACAAAAAAAAATTCAAGTAAATAACGTTATTTTACGATGAGTAGGGAAAAAACGAGGAGGCTGGATGAGGAAAGCGGAGGAGCGGGATATCGGACGCAAAATAGGGGAGACCTATGTCCAGCAGTGCACTGCGATAAGTTAAAGAGAGAGAGAGAGAGAGGGAGAAACGTAGGGTAAAATGAATACAATTTGACAGTTATTTCTGAGTAATCCGTTTTCAGTCGCAGATACATAATGTACATCTTATCATGCGGGTATTTGTAGTCAAATTTCCAAAAACACTACATTTTTTAATTGCCCATGTGTTTAAATATCAACGAGACAAACTTTTCTTTTATTATAGAGAGGACGGTCAGGACGCTCACCTGATGGTAAGTGATACGCCCGACCCGACAGAACGGCATTGAAGGAAAATTAACAACTGATGACAGTCCTTATTCTCCATCAATGCAACACTGCGACAACACTTTACCCGAGACAACAGATTACAGATCTTTTATACCCGGTAATTTTACTAGCTACAGTGCCCTCATCCCGAAACATAAATTGCATAACACTCCCATTTCACGGAACCATATCTGGCACAGCGTGGTACCTACCTAGACGACCCAGTATCGAGTCA
>PQWD01008609.1:0-17792 GCA_019425675.1 Leucinodes orbonalis
TTTTAAAATATATTTTTGATTAAAAAATGCCTCTTTTATAAGGTAGTAATCGAGCCTGAAGCAATTAACTAACGGCTTCACATGCCTACCATGTGATGCGATTCCTTCTATTTTTTACACCTATCTGAAGTTCACTATTATGATCGTTGCTTCACTTGCCTGTCTCCACAGATAATATATTTTCTATGATCTCTCCGCGATAAGTCTGGCACTTGCCAACCAAAACGTACACTTGTACGTTTTGGTTAAATCAATAAATGTTCACGATATTCAATGCAGCTTGCACTTAACCTTGTGTACAAACAGCTCCCAGTTGCAGCAGTTTCAATACTTTCACTAACTACTATGATATCTTGTTCCTATAACTTGAACTGCTTTGTTTATAATTTTTGTCCACATAAGGCATATATTTATTTGTCGTAAAAATTATAATTTCAATTATTCTCTTGCGAATTAAGTCTGGGTTTTCTTTTTGGCCACTGGAGGTTGATGTTTTTAAGTCATATTATCAGCTGTATAGTAAGCATAGCCTCAACGATTCAGAGGGTTTTTTAAAACAGTACCTTTTGGGCTGACTACTAGAGTTCTGTGATGATGAAAATATGATTATCACTAAACAATTTTACTGGTTTTTCTTCTAAATAAGAACGAAATGCATAAATGTATGCTATGAACTCAAAAAATAATGAAGTAAAAAACGTACACTCCGAAGTACGGCATCAACTTTTTAGACAATCAGGTGATGCGGCTTGCAATATCTTTATTTCAATGTTCAAACCTAACTGGAAAAATCGTACAGTGACTTGCATCAGTCTTTCAAACCTAATCATAACTGGAAAAAAATGGTACAGTGGCTTGTACCATTATATTCTTCGAAAATCACCCAAAGCCAACAAGATGAAATTTTCTATAGGATTTTTCGCAATTTTCAAGATAGGAAGCTAAAAGTCAATGGAAAGACGTTTTATTTCTTTTATGTTATAAGTGATGGTCAACTCGCTCGTAGATGATACGCTGTCATGACAAGCAGTGTTGATGGAAATTTATAACAGTAAGTGTAGTCATTATTTTCCATCATCACTCGAGACGACATATGTTAGGTCTCTTATATTCGGTAAATTTACTAGCTACAGTGCCCTCATCCCGAAACAGAAGTGCAAAACACTCCTTTTTAACGGGACGATATCTGGCACTGCGGTGATACCTACCTAGACGACTCAGAATCAAGTGTACCACCTAATAAAAGTATCATCTAATCATCATATCAGCTCATTTAACGTCCCCACCGAGGGCACGAGCCTACCCGTATAGGGTGATTAGGCCTTAGTCATCCACGCGGGCCCAGTGCGGATTGGACGACTTCACACACAGCTTCGAAATCTTCGCAGGCGTGCTGAAGGTTCCTCACGATTTTTCCTTCACCGTATGAGCGTCGAATAACGTACATATATTTTCGAAAATTCGAAAATACATTGGTACGTGTCGGGATTTGAACACAGCCTCCCGGTAGGAAGGCGACAGTTCACACCACTGAGCCACGACGCTCTATCTAAAACACCTTAATCTTTTAGCCTTACAGCCTTAGCCTTAATTAGCCTTATTCTGTTTACGTAATCAGGAAAGTGGAACCGTGTTACCTAGAATTTAACGCGAGCGAAGCCGCTGACAAAAGCTAGTAAATGTATAAACACATATGAAGTGGCAATATGGGAAATGGTGTCGAGAGGCTTGAATTAATTTTGTTGAGAGAGCCAAACGTTTCCCTTTCACTGTGTTACGTAAAGCGACCTTTATCGACGGATTCGGTGTTTAACGCGTTTGTTTTCGTGTTTTGACACTCACATGTCATATTGTCTGCGTGTGTGGGTAATCATCATGATTGTGTGTTGCTTATCAACTGTAATGGCAATCGAAAGATAAGATTATTTATATTAATCTAGTCGCGCATTATCTTATCACCGTATTTTGATTGATATTTTATGATATAGGTATAATATTTTTACATGTATATATGTTTTGATTTGTATGAAGATAAACAATTGCATTTGTGCAGTGGCGTGCACAAAGATTATGAGCAAGGTATGCAAGTGAAAGATATGAATCGCAATAACAATAATATGAATTCTTTTCTCAAAAAAAATAGTTCTGCTGTTGATTGTAGATCGCCTATCGCTTAAAAGATGTAGGGCAATAAAGGGAGATCTTATACAAGGCGATGTTTTGGGTTTGTCGGGGACACAGGGTATGCCCTGCTTATTTGCTTATGCGGAGTGCACGCCAATGCCACCGTGGTCTAGTCTAGAGGTCGATTCAAATCCCACGGGGATAAAATTTGGCGTGGGTGTTCCTTACGGACTTAAATGAATACTTTCATTAAGATTTTTTTTGTTCGGTAGATGGCGTAATAATATAAGAGTGTCAACATTATACAAAAATATATACGCAATATACTACATGACGTTGTCCCTACCAACTCCCAACAATTAAACTTTTAACACAACTACTGACGTCATCAAAAATACGTCAACCTGGGGGTGTGTCAAGTCGGATATTTAGATTGGACCGGTTTTATATTTACTAGCTAGTAGACTCGGTACTGACTGAGTCGTCTCGGTAGTATCACCGCAGTGCAGACATCGTCCCGTGAAATACCAGTGTTTCCACTTTTGTGTTTCGGGATGAGGGCATTGTAGCTAGTGAAATTACCGGGTATAAGAGATCTAACAACTCTTGTCAGGGTGACGGGCATAGAGCAGTGTTGGTATATAATATAAATATATATATATATAAGACAAGAGTTGTTAGATCTCTTATATAATATATATATATATATATATATATATATATATAATATATATATATATATGTAAGTGATACGCTTGAACTTGCTTCTGTTATGCAATTTTTGAAGGAAAGTAAAACAGTAGATAGTGACTATATATATATATATATATATATATATATAATATATATATATATATATGTATATATATATAAGCGTATCACTTTCCACCTTAAAAATAGTAATACATAATAGCTTGATATTAATATATTGTTACGAATGACACTAATGTATGTATTTCCGATATGTTTCAGGTAATCATCGTTTCGTTGTAGACACGCTTACTGTGTGTGTGTAAGTAACGCGTTCTTCATAAGGAAATCAGTTTTTTCGATTTTCTAAAACTATTTGATTTGGTGTGGGCAGTGGCGTGCACTCCATATATGCCAATAAGCTGTGCTTACCCTGTGCGCCCAGACAACCCGAAATGTATCCGACATATTGAATGATTCCCATTTATTCGGCGTATTCCTCTACAGATTTGAATCCTAAGGCGATCTGCTGTCATCAACATCATTAAATTTGACAAAAATTTAAATTTTTATTGTTTTTGCGATTAGTGTAACGCATTTTGCATACCCTACTCATAATCACTGTGCACGCCATGTGTGTGGGAAGTTTTGCTCTGCAGTGGTACGTTGGTCATCAAATCAAGTATTTTTACAATTACTGTTAAAATTTTCCATTAAATATTATTCTTATTGTGAATAAGTTGACAAAATCATGTGCATAGTTCTTACTTGAAGCTAACAACCTCCAAGTATCTACCTTCACGCAACTTTAGACTTAGGTAACGGTGACCTAACGCGGGCTAATGAGACTCCACGTAATATCCTGCTCGTGCCCTCAAAACGGCAATGAACATGCTACAATTAACTGTAATTTCAAATTCAAACTCAGCTAAAAATTGAAGAGTAGGTAAGAGTTGACGACCGATTTTGTGTAATGTTTGAGACGTCGGCTCCTAAACAAGGGTTCCGGTCTGAGGATCGTCGAGGAGGCGTTTGGGGACATCAGATTAAAGTACGATTATCAGCAACCCTAATAGTCCGCGGGTGCCCTAAGAGGTTGCTCAGACAAAACATTTTATAAGTAGGTAAGTACTGTTGTATTCAACACACAAGTCGATCGTGAAGATTATTGCAAAACCTTAAGGAACCCTTAGTCCAGGTGTGGACAAGCTGATCTTTGATAAAGTATGTATTTAATAGGCGGTAGACTCCGGTACTGAGTCGTCTAGGTATTATTATTATTTATTGTTCACTTCTTATCTCTCCAGAGAGGTGGACTTTTCAGATGCACGGGCCTTGGCCAAATGCATCCAAAATTACAATTATTCTTATATTTACGTTAAATTAAGGAATTTTCTAACAATGCGACAAGTGTTTAATATTACTGCTTTCTGAAACAATGTATATGTTGCTGAAGGCACATCTAAGTTAGCAAGGCTTGTGTGTAATTCCTTGGGAATAACTCCTGTGGTAGATATGATAACAGGTATGATTTTCACTTTAGAAACCTTCCACTGCGTTTTTATTTCAATAGCCAAATCTCTATATTTAGCTAACTTCTCTGTGTGAGTTGTTTGTAAGTTGTGCGTGTTACAGATGGCTATATCAATCAAATATACTGTTTTGTTAGTTTTATTGAAGAATGTTATGTCTGGTCTATTAAAATGTATAGTTTTATCCGTTATAATGGTCCTGTCCCAATATAGTTTATGATTTCTATTTTCTAAAATTGCATCTGGCTTGTATTTATAATATTGTACTTTCTCGTCTATGAGGTGATGTTTAAAGGCTAAATACTGGTGCAAAATGGCGGCTACCTGATCGTGCCTATGCTTGTAGTCAGTTTGCACAATTGACTTACATGCACCTGTAATATGCTGAATGTTTTCAGGGCTACTATGACATCGGCGACATATGTCAAGTACATTGGTATTTTTAAGGATGTGCCTTTGGTAGTTCCTCGTGTTAATTACTTGATCTTGAATCGCGATCATAAAGGCTTCTGTTTCAGGGAACAATTCACCACGTTTTAGCCACGCATTCGATGCTATCTTGTCTACGTGCGGTAGAAGAAGATCTTTGTAGTGCCGTCCGTGTAGCGCTTTTTCCATCCAAGTATTTTCTTTTTCAGGATCCGATATGACTCTTTGATTAGGTTGAACATCGTAATTGTATAGATTAAGTGGCGTAAGTTGTGTATCTGATAATGTTATAGCTTTGTGTAGGGGTGACTTTAAAGATCTATCATGAAAGAAATGTCTTAGGTTTTTAATCTGTTTGCTGTGCAAGTTTTTTACATCTATAATACCTCTTCCTCCTTTTCTCGTGGTAATGTTGTGCGTTGAAAGCATGCTTTCGGTGGTGTTTGATTGGATGTCATTGTGGTATGAATATTACGTTGCAACTGTACAAGGTCTTTTTGGCTCCAGTTAATAATTCCGAACGAATATGTCAGTAAAGAGATAGCATATGTATTGATGGATTTAGTTAAGTTTTTAGATGTGAGTTGTGATCGTACAAGTAAATTTAATCTGTGTTTGAATTTAGTGATAATTTCATTTTTTGCCATTTTCTGGTTAATCTGTCTCAATTGATAAAATCCTAAGTACTTATACATATTGTTTATATCTAAAGATTCAATAACGTCTCCATTGTCAAGTAAATAATCATTCCTGACAATTTTCCCTTTTATAACATTTACTGTCTTGCACTTGCTTATTCCAAAATCCATTTGGATATCCTTAGAAAACATTTGTGTTATGTTTGCTAGTTCATGAAGTGATTCCGTTTTGTTACTATACAATTTTATATCATCCATGTACATTAAATGACTTAGTTTAATTGGTATGTCCTGATAAACGGTAATGTGAAATCCAAAATCTGTCTTATTAAGCATGTTTGATAGTGGGTTAAGCGCGAGGCAAAACCAAAGGGGACTCAACGCATCCCCTTGAAATATACCACGTCTTATTGGGATGCTTGCAGTGTGAACTATGGTGTTCTCATAAGATAATTTAAGGTTAGTTTCCCAGTGATCCATGCATTGTTCCAGGAAATTTACTATTATGGGATGTATTTTGTAGTGCTTAGAATAAAAAGGAGCCAACTATGTGGAACAGAATCATATGCTTTGCGATAATCAATGTACATTGTGCTTATATCAGTTTTATGTTTCATAGCTAGTTTCATTACTATTGAGTCTATTATGAGTTGTTCTTTACAACCCCGGCTACCCCTTTTGCATCCTTTTTGCTCTTCGGCTAGTATACTGTTGTCTATAGCATGCTTATAAATCAGTTCTGTTAGGCATGATGTTAAAATTTTGTAAAAGGTTTGCAAACATGTGATTGGTCTATATTGGCTCGGATCTTGCTGATGATTTTTAGTTTTCGAGATCATGTAAGTTACACCCTGTGTTATGTACAATGGCATTAGTTGTGGATTCTTAATGAAATTATTTATATGATTGTGTAATGAGCAATGTAAGCAAGTAAACTTCTTATACCAGTAATTATGAATATGGTCAGTCCCGGGGCTCTTCCAATTGTGCGTCTTATTAATAACCTGTATAAACAAATCAAGGGATACGCAATCAAATTCCATTTGGTTAATAGAGGATGTGGCGTTTGCCTCATCATCTATCCATAAAGCATTATCATTATGCTGTATTGGATGCGCCCATAAACCGCCCCAAAATTCATGTAAACTATGACATGTTGGTACTATGTGATTTTCAGAGCTCTGCGTGTTCTGAACGTTTGTTGTCAATTGTCTATAAAATTGTTTTTCGTTATTTTTGAATTGGATATTTTGTTTTTTCCTAAGTGTACAATTACTGTATCTTTTAAGCCGGCTCGCAGCCGCATTTAACTTTTGCTTTAAAGTATCCAGTATTTGGAGGTCATTTTTATTTGGCTCTTCATATTTTGAGTGTATTTTATATGATTTTCTTATTATATCAACATGCGAGCACAGTCTTCGACTTCTACTTCCTTTAATATATTCTGTTAATCGACCTATGTCCCTTCTTAACATCTTTATTTTTTCTGTAAGTCTCCGTTGCCAGAATGGTGGTTCCTTATTTTTTCGAACATTTGTGTTATCTTTTTGACAAATTTTACTACCATTACAAATCGCTGCCGTGAGTGCAGCACAATATATTATTGCGTGAGTTCGAGTAAAGCTATCATCGTCTGCTATGTATTTTGGTAAGATTTTCGTATTTAGGTGGTCAACTATAAAATTAAATTTTTGTGACACAATTTGTTTTGGAATGCGTGGTCTATCGATTGGTTCTCTTTTTCCGTACTCACTTAACGATTTTTCAAATGTATTTTCTATTTTACTAATGAGTGTATTATTATCGTGAATTATTTTGTTTGATGTGTTGTTGTTGTAGCTGTGTGAGTGATTTTGAGTCCGCGTCATGTTTACTGTAATTAAACTACCTTGAGTTTCTGTATTATTATGGTAACCTGATTCTTCTGATATTTGTGTGTAAATATTAATATGTTCATCTACAGTAGAAGGAGAGATATTAATTTGTGATATTCTATCATTCAATTCAAGCGAAATCTCTGCTTTTATCAATTTAAGCTTTTGGTCAGATATATACTTGTTATTTATTATTGCCCTTATTTGATCAGAAAATCGTTGTTCAGAGATATGAGATAGTTTTGGAAATTTTTCAATTATCACCCTGTGAAGAACTTGTCTGTATCCCGTCATATTAGTCTCTAATTTTGTAATTTTGTAGTATATTCTCATTAAAGTCTCGTTTAACTCAGGGCTCCATCTCATTCTTTTTAAAGTTTCGTGCCAGATGACTCTAAATTTGTTTCTTCTTGTGTGTTGTGCTTTATATAATTTTCCACTTCTGCTCTTATTGTGAATAGTGTATCAGCGTCTAATAATTTATTGCGGAGTATGGCTCTTCGTTGGTCACCAACGCGTTGTTTTGTAACTTGCATATCTGGGAATTGTTCCGTAAATTTCTGGTGGAGTGTACTAAGGTAAGGGTTAAGTTTGGTTTCCAAATTTGTTATTGTAAGATATGTACGCCATATAAAAATATTCATGTCTCTAGACCATTTTTTTCGCGTACCTATGCCTGTCTTGGTGGGTGCAGTCACCTTGTTTAGGACTGAATCCCGTTTCTGCACAACATCCAAAACAGGAGAACTATTTATTGAATTAGAGAAATTAGACAATAGGGATGTCTCATTAACATAAGACTGTGGAGATGATGGAATGGATGAAAATAGGGATACTGTAGAGGTTGGTGAAGATCCTCTTTCGGCTGTAGTACATTTCTCGACGTGAACCCGCCTGTTCAGTTCATCATCGCCGCTGGACCGCATGCTGCCACATCCAGCAACGGCTCCAGATGCGCCCGGCGGACCCCGGGTAGCGACCGCAAATTGTATCTTCTATTTTCCATTTCTTCATTTAAAAGGGGTTTTGGGACCGTTAGTTTGGGAAGGGTGTTCATTATTTAGCGTGTATGTCTCATGACAGTTCTTCGTCTTTGCTCTTGGGCGTTGACCCTTACTTCCCATAAGCCCCCCCACCACGACAAGGTGGTCCCTTGGGGGGGTTATTATTATTATTATTATTTGGGTTTTGAGGTCTATTAAGGCTTATACAGACCTGTAGTCACTTCGACCTAGAAGATCTTTTGTGACTCGCTCCTCTCTTAGAGTTCATCTAAAAGTTGGGCACTTTTTAGGAAGTTTAGGATCCTCCCCAACTTTATAGATTTGATGTCATTTGGGCATAGATAATAATTACCTAAGTGGATGTTTCGCTTCCATTGTAGAGGACCACAATTGCAGAATAGGTGCATTGGTGTCTCTCTCTCTTCCGCGCAGAATCTGCAAGTTTCCGAGTCACGTAGCTTCATTTTGTGAAGGTGACTTTTTAGCTTGCAGTGTCCAGTCAGTGCCTTGGGTTTACTGAGCTGTAGCAGTTCAGAGGTTCGCTTCTTCGAATAGGCTTTGATAAGCGCTTTTGAGTGAGCTGTCTCTGGTGACTCTAGCCAGTAGTTTACAGAGTCCTCGAGGAGCTTCCGTTCTAGTTCATTTTTCCCCAGGCTTTCGGGGATGCCACAGACAGGTTCTACAGTCTTTTGGGTGGCGTTGGCCCCAGCCTTTGCGAGTTCATCAGCATTTTCGTTGCCAATGATGTCAGAATGACCTGGTACCCATTTGAGTGTTATCCTATTTCGTCGTCTAGGTAACCGCAGTGTCAGATATCGTCCCGTAAAATAGAAGTGTTTTGCACTTCTGTGTTTCGTGATGAGAGCACTATAGCTAGTAAAATTATTGGGTATAAGGGACCTTACATCTTTTTTCTCTAGTGTTGGGCGTAGATTAGTATTGACGGAGAATAATAACAGTCTCAGTTGTTGGTATCCTACAATGCCACTCTGTCATGGTCAGCCGTATCACTTACCATCAGGTGAGCGTCTTGACCGTCCTGTACACTTTAACATAAAGAAGAAGATCTGAAGTCAAGTGGTAAGTGGTTAATGTGGCTCAGGGTACAATATTCCAGAGTGAGGTTACAGTATAGATGCTAACTAGTTACATAAAGATTCCAAGTCTAAGCCTCCAGTAATAACTGATTGCTAACTTAAAGCAATACAAGCTAAATTAACGCGGATCTAAATATAGACTTACACTACAGATAAGTGATTTTAATATAGGAAACGAGGATATCACGGATGGGGTCTTCACACGCATTTATTTAACATACAAGTTGTATGATACACCAGACGTTGTGTGCCAGCTGGTTTCACACGAGCCTAGGTCGAAGCTAGGGATGTTACGGTTAATTTCGAATTGTACGGTTTTTAGATTGTACGAATTTACGAATGAGATTTAAAACGAAAGAAGCAGTCTCACTCCGTAAAAAAATATGCATTCACAATTTCAAGTTAACATAGACTTTCATTCAGACATACATCATCCGTTTGCCAAAACTGTACTACTGAATTTTATCGAATAACTTGAAAAACAACAAAGTTTCCCACCAACGTTTCACCCTTGATTGGCATTTCTAGGGGCGAATATTGAAAAAAATCTTAGTAATGAAGGAACTCCTGTACACTTTTTCAAATGTCTAACCTATAATGTTGAGGTCCTTTCGTTGATATGTCAGTAACGCAGCTTTTCGGATATCCGACAGTTTCGGTTTTATTTTCGGGTACACCATAGACCACAGCCCTATGTGGTATCGGCGTCTAGCAACGTCTAGCATTCGAGGCGCGCTGCATCGCGGTAACCGGGGGCCCGTTTGACACTTGCGCGTGTGCACGTTTATGCGCACCGCGCGCAATTATGTTTTGTGTTAATTGGTCACTCGTATTATCCGGGATATCTAGCTCGTGGCTTGTTTGCTGTGTCTGAACCGTGGGGAAAGTTGGGTTTGTAGGTGTGTGTAGTTAAGTTTTTTTAAAATAAATACATACATACTAATCAAAGAATACCTTTAGATCCTAAATGTTTGACTGCACGAGGATCGAACCTTGTATGATGTGTACCCAACATCAACCATTACATGGGTCGTCATTCCAGCCGTTTGGTTTTCGTAATTTATCGAGTTAAGAAACTTGTAAGAATTAAGAAACTCCGCGAAAGCGATGCGAATTGATTATATTATTTGCAACGAAGACGCCGAAGACCTACAAAGGTTTGGCTTGGCTATTGTTCCAATTATGTCATTTGTACACGTAACCGTTTGCCGTAACATCGCTTCAATCATCTTGTCAGTCTAAATAATACTGTATAGTTCGATACAATTGGCCATTCCAGCGGTGGCGTTGTTTTGCGCACACGGCGATGCAAGGTTGAACTATAAATAGTTTTTATTAATGAATCGGGACAGTTCGCTCACCTGATGGTTACGGATACGTAGAGCAGTATTGAAATGAAACCTTTATCTGTATAAAGATATTATTCTCGGTCGTCTACCTGCACCCTGACTATTTCAATGACAAGTTATATTTTTTTGTAAGAATTTTTTTTTTATCTAATATTAATTTGATTTCAAACCGACTGTACCGTACAAGAATAAGAATAGTAACATACGTTTACGAAATGGGATTAAATGTAAGTAATGAAATATTTACATATATCATCCCGTGAAATACCAGTGTTATGCACTTTGTGATCGGGGCACTGCAACTTGTGAAATTACCAGGTATATCAGCTTTTACAACCGGCTACTTCCTATGTGGTTAACTTCCCATTTGGTAAACCGCAAATTGTACCAAAAAGTTGCGTTTGGGCGCAAAGTTGCGCTTTTACTCAAATAAAAAAGTATTGGTAATTCAAGCAAACTTTGTGGAATTTAAATTACTATTTAAAGTTTTTTTTATCTCCTATAGACAGACATTTGACTGCCATCTCACCTGACGGTAAGTGATGATGCGGCCGAGGATGGATCATGCCTGCCTAGGAGACAAAGAGTTCCATAGTAAATTACATTTTCTAGTTAATCCTGTTTCTTACTTTACTGAGTCTATGTTTTTGAATAGCAACTTTGGCCTTGTAGGTATATATTATATATAGGTATATATTACGAATTCTTGTGACGTTACCGATGCAATGCAAGGAATATTCCTAATTATTTTTGTATCGCGTAAGGTATCGGTAGATCAATCTAGGATGTGTACATAGCGTCTCGTATGTTGAGGCCACGTATTCGCAAAGCGTTTCATGAATCATCCGATACGACTAAGAGATTATCGTCTCGAACAATCTCAGACATGTGCCGCGCATGGAAATTGGCAATTTTAGCATTAGCTTAATTAAAATTTACGACCTCCGAAGTGTATACTCGTACAGAACTCATGACCGGTATAACTATACATAAAAATCACAGGGCACAAATAATTTTTAAAGGCCCACAATGATATTCTGTATATATAAAAGTAGATACGCCACCCGTGCCTCAAAAACGAACCGCCAAAGAGAATACAGTTGAAGGCTCTTTGTTTAGGTAAATGTACGCTCATTCGAAACATGTGTGTTTGCTGTCGCTGCATTTGGAACACTTTTCGTTTGTTTTGTGAACATATCACGAATCTATACTTTTTATATCATTGAGGTCCTACGTTTATATTGCCGACAGTTCGGCTCGCCGAAAGAACATTAAAAAGAATGAATACCGATACCACAAATTGCAAATACGAGTATATAAATGCTCTCTTTCCCTACAAACAGGCAATATTTAAGCTAGTAAAATTACCGGCTATGAGAGACCTAACATCTGTCGTCTCGGGTGTCGGGCGCAGGACAGTGTTGACGGAAAATAATTAAATGAAATAAATCTTCATTCAATTGAGTCTTTACAAGACACTTTTGAATCATCTAATTAATAATAAATTTTAAAGCTAGTTTGAATCTACCACCGGTTCGGAAAGTTGGTTCCACTGAGAAGACCCCGGCAAGAAACTCAGTAGTTACTCTTTTCAATCGCCAATTTACAATCTTTCTTTCTT
Organism: Leucinodes orbonalis; assembly: GCA_019425675.1. NCBI lineage: Eukaryota > Metazoa > Arthropoda > Insecta > Lepidoptera > Crambidae > Leucinodes > Leucinodes orbonalis. The sequence goes on from PQWD01008609.1 coordinate 12,359, forward strand.
ACAAGCTTTTAACCTATCTACGTCCATACATTTCGGTCCTTAAGGTAATCATCTACAGTGTTATAGCCTTTCCTCAAGACATGATTTAACTTTAATTTTAAATTTGTGTATTGGTAATTCTAGCCAACTTTGTGGAATTTTATTAAATATCTTAATACATTTCCAACGAAGGATTTGCTAACTTTGCTTAATCTATGTTTTTGAACAGCAAGTTTGGCTTGTCTTCTAGTATGACATCCTGTTGTTATTCATTTCCTTCCATAGATTTCCCAATACAGGAGATGGGCAAGCCGCGTTTAAAGTGCGACAAATGTAAGCTCAACGAGCATACACTGGCTGCCAGTTTACGCTCTGTGAGACGAGTCAAGACGCACGTATATTAGAAGAAATTACCGTTTTTTTCCAAAATGCCATCCTGTGCAATTGTAACATGCCATCATCGCAATGAATCAGTAAATTTACCAAGAAATATAATAACTTTTCACAGGTAAGAACCGAAAAGAAATTGCGACACTGGGACTGCCTATAAACTTGGCGGCTTGTCCAGTCTAATTGTATATTCGGATGTCTGTGTTTCCTTCAAATCTGCATCTGTTATGGTCAGGCGTATCACTTAGCATCAGGTGAGAGCACTGAGCGTTCCGTTCACTTATGTCATAAAAAAACAACTTTGTATTAGTACGTTGACCGGGAACGTTTGAGTTGAATGTTTTAGAGGTCAAGGTTGCGAACGCGTGGAGTTCCGTGCCGGCGAAGTTTTAATTGCATTGGTCTGGAAAACTGATTGCGAATGGGGAGGGGGGTTCGGTGGAAAGTTTATTTCTGATACGGCTTTATTATTTCTTACCTCTTTTATTCTGGTTTCCTAATACAGTAAAGTCAAAGCTAAAATCTATACAAATTAGACCTTCAAAAATAATTTAAGAACGTCACTATTTTTTTATTCTTTGCACAATAATTAAATTTAGTTTCTTTATATAATTGCGCACTTTGTCTGCCTGGCTCAGTATGTTTTTTTCCTGTTTAGGACTGCTGGAAGAAATTCCATTCGGAATAAGCAGTACCTTTGTATTTTTTTTCTCACTGCATATTGTTCTGACTATTTTGTATGTGTGCATATACAATAAATAAATAAATTTTATATTAAAAAAACCTTTCTTTTGGATTTGGCATGTTGACATAGGAGCTCCCAAGAAATCTCAACAGTGCAGTTGTTTACTTATGCGATATAAGGCTCTCTTCAACCTATCGTAGTCCTCTGCTGGTCATAGATAGATAGACAGACAGATATCCCGGTTCTCCGCTTTTCTCATCCAGCCCCCACCTTTACATTTCGCTAGTCGTCGTTTCACCGGCACAGTACAATAAACTTTGAAAAACCGGAGAAAGTAGCGTACCACCCCCCTAACCCCAAAAATCCTGTTGGTCCATATGAGAGTCTCCTAAATTGGGAGTTGAAACAACAAAAACCCGGCAGTACTTTTTCGTGCGTTTACAATTTTATCCGGCTGTGGTCATGTGACTAGGGTTGTCCCTTTTTAAAGGAATCAAGATATTTTTTTACAAAGCATTAATAATATGTACAATAGTTAAGACTGTTAAGAGATAATCTGATAAGTGATAATAACACATAGTGCATATTAATTTTTATCCATTAGACTTTGATGTATATCTTCATAACCTTAACTTTGGCTGTCTTACCTTATAACTTTTAAAATATCCTAATTATGATTATTTCACATTTAATTTTCGTTATCCATATAATGGATGAAAATGAATTGTATATTAGAATGAATTGTCTGATCGGGTAACCTATTAAATCTATCATAAAGCACAACGAATGAGTGTAAAATTTCACTATTGAGATTGAGACACAATAATGATCCTATTAGGGTATTTTAAAATTAGCGAAATAAATATAAATAATTATAAAAACAGCGCTCAGGGAATATTGCAGATGGTGACTGATTTCACAGTTTGTATATTTTTATATAAAGTGCGGGTGGCAACCCTAGTTGGCTGCCAATTGGCGGCCCTGAATAGTCTTTTACGACGATCGTTGACTGACAATCGCCATTGTCCCGCGGTGACCGACCGCGGGCTTCTGTGCTTATCTCGACAATCGGTGCTTACGCGATTCATATTACATCACTAGCTGTTCCCCGCGGTATTGCTCGCGTTATAAGATATTCTCCGGCAGTAAAACATAACCTAAAATCGCTTCGATAAGTCATGCGACGCGCAGCCGCTGCGCGGTAAAACATATTTTTCCAAAATAAAAGTATTGTCTAAAATGAAAGTAGCCTATTACATCAACTACCTGCCAAAAAAGTCCGTCCAAATCCATCCAGCCGTTTCAGGGATGACCGGACAAACAGACAGGCAGACAATATTTTGAAAATTGTAAAAAAATCATATGCATGAAGAAGAGAATGGTTATTTTAATATAACAAACAGACAGTCCAATTTTATTTATATAGAAGGTAGTCTGCGCTAAAAGCAAGCCCATCATAAATAAATAAAAGTACTTTGTACAATGCTTTATTTCAAACAAGGCATAAGTGAATTTTGATAGTTTGCATCACGAACTGCTGACCGGTAACGTTCTCTAGTCTGCGACTATCAAAAAAAAAAGATTTTTTTTACTATCCATTTTTTTTTAAAAAACAAATCAAAGACACGTGTTCATTGATTTTGGTAAAAGGTAAAAAAATGGTTCGGCCCTATTTGCTAAAAAACCTTAACTCGATATCATTATCAATATTCGTGTCTCATTGGTGATGGACATAAAGTAAACAATAATACATACTTGGAATATTGATAACCTAAATAGCGTGGAATGGTGTCGATTATTCCGAGCTGATTTTATGGGCACGAGTAATGTGTTCCGCGGGGCGAGCGAGCCTCGGTGTGTTATCGATTTGTGTATGATGTGCATGACCGGTGCGACTACAATGTTACATGGATATTGGTGTTTATATTTTTGAAAAGCTTAAGACTATAACCAACAATTCGGTATTCTCCACCATTCGCAATAAAATACCAAACCTTATTTTCATAAAAGTGCACTTTATTTTACATGTCGTTTTATTGATTACTTTTGTTTATTTGCAATATTGTATTTTTAAATACACTGAAACCAATAAATATTAGGTCAATTGATGTTAGTGTGCAATGACGTACGTTTCAATAATCTCATACAAAATATATGGAAACGTCCTTTTTGACAGTTCATAAAAAGTGCGTCAACGATTAGTGGTGTCAAATACCCAATTATTTATAAATAATAATAAATATCAACTGACAGTCACACAGCACCATCTAGCCCTAAGTTAAGCGTGAAGCATGTATTATGGTACTAAACAACGGATAAACATACTTATAAAATTTCTTTTGTAAATACATACATATTATACATAGAAAAACCCAGACCCGTACAATCAGATACGTTCATGCACACAAATGATTGTACTGCCCGGGATCGAACCCGAACCTTGGTGAAGCAGCCGACGTTCACCGCGTAGGTTTCTCTTCGAGAATTCTCGAACCGAGAATTCCCGGGAAATTTTGCCTTACTCGAGACGAGAAAAAAGTGGTCGAGAAATCGAGAAATCAGTCAAAAAATTAAAAACTTGATAACGCGCTTGCGTTCTCGTTGCGGCTCTGCCACGCGTCGTGCGAAATTAAATGAAATAAGTTGTCCGAAAGGACAAATTATTATTCATTTAATTTAATTCAGGAGGGCACCGAAATTTGATATTTCACACGGTCGTTGTAATTATTAAGATTTGAGTTCCTCTCAGGAAGACCCAGCTAATTACGTTCTGAAAAACGTTTCTAATACGTTATACTAGAGTACATAATAGAAAACGAACGTGTTTCTCCTTGTCTGGAAACTTTGTGACAAAATACGAAACCGATTGTCAGATGATGCTATAAATGCCCTTGTATTTTTAAAGGCTTATTTTCTTAATGATAACGTGACATCGTGGGTTAGCTTTTGAAGCAGTTTCCGCTTTAAATTGTGATTGTAATTGGTCTTAAGATTTTTAATGATTTATTAGATTTTTATGTTAACTTACGTAAAGAAAAGACTCCATTTACTTATAACAAATATTGAAAAGATACAAAGACTAAACTAAGGAACATGTACCTTACTGTTACTCGTAATTATTAAGCTAGTCTGATTGTTATTTTTATAAGGAATTAAACTGTCGTTTTATGCTACGTAATTGAAAAGTTTGTAGTACAGACTGAGACTAAAATAAATTATTTAGTATGTAAGGTACTAAGTTTCATTGTGGTGACATGATGACATTGTTTTTAGAAGATATTTTATTGTTTTTTTTTTCAAAGAAAAAGACTATTTAGTATATTTGTTTGTAGAAACTAGAATAATGATAAGAAGATCTCGCTAGAGTTTTTCGCTTAATTAAAGTTTTCTATAGTTAAATTAAACTCACATGAAACTAAAATAAACGTTGGTCATTGATAAATGTTGAATATTGCATAAAAAGTATAGTTTTTATTGTTAAATCAAATATGTTTTGAGCTTTTCAATATTTCTCGACAACCCGAGAATTCCCGGGAAATAGTGGTCAGAATTCTCGTGCTCCGAGAAATAAAAAAGGTCGAGAAATGAGAAACCCTAACCCGCGGTACCAAATGGTCGTCAAAAGGAATAAATAATAAAGGAAATAATGATACCGTTCCTCCGTTACCTCGGTTTTTTTCTATTTCTTGTATAGTTAATTCTTAAGTTGTATAAGCCTGAAATGTAATATGGAACTTGCTACTTTTAGTAAATAATAGTATTATTAATTACGTATCTAAAATTCTTAACTTTTCTTTTTTTACTTTCGTAATCTAGGGACAGCACATCGATAAGATACATCTACTCATTTAACAGTAGTACACAATTGATAGGCTCGCAGATGTACATAGCTACGCAGAAGACGGATTTAAGAAGTGCGGATAAGCTATCGTCCAATCAGCAAATCCAACCACGTCGCGTATTCTTCTTGTGCACGGTATTGGTCGTCGCCGTGCCTTCTTTTGGCGTTATTGGTCGTCGCGGTTCATGTTAGTATACTGCGCAAGTTGACGGACTTCTGGTGCTCAACTGGTATTTCACCTTGGTACTATTCACCTGAATTGTTTCTATAATATAATATATATAGTAAATAATTTATTTCAGTTTTACATCATATGTGTAGTTACAAATTGTCTTATTAAACTACGGTTAGGTATATTTCGTCAAATGATTTTTCTTTTTTATTATTATGATTTACGTTGAATTGTTTCTTGTTTCTCGTTGAAATGTGTCCTTGTATCAATGTGACTAAAATTCAACAATCCGTAAAGTGCGTCGTTTACCATGTTCTCGTCTGTTACAGCGTTTTTAGGGCTGACAATGGATTCATTGTGTCTCGAT
>PQWD01008610.1:0-47366 GCA_019425675.1 Leucinodes orbonalis
TAACGATCTTCAAGCTTTGATCGACTGTTCACTGTGTCCCTGTGCAATACAATGTATCATTCATAACCCCTTAAACAGAATATGTCGGGAATATAACTGCCTCTCACAAAATGATACCGAGGCTCCTGACATCTGCAATTCGACTGTCACCAAAGAAGACTCTATAATTAGGATTATAAATTAAATGTATTATTATTATAATATTAATGTATATTGTTAATCTGTTAGCAGTTATATCAACTTTTATAACTTAGCTTTCCACAACTTCCTTTCATTATGTATACTGGTTTCGATAATCATGCTGTAACACATGCGTGTGTTGCATACTCCCAGAAACCTCTAAACCACATTCAATGTTTAAATTGTATTTACTGTAATTGCTGTTTGTTGTATCAAATAAATAAATAAATAAATAAATTAGTAGTCAAAGTTCCAAAAGCGTCTTACGACCGCTCATTTTACTTTTACGAAATGCTTTAGTAAGTATGTACTCGTAAAGTACATTAAAATATATATATTTATATATAATAATATTTAAAATTATATTTATTTAAATAAATAGTTAAGCTTGTATTATGGGTACTAAACAACGGATAGACATACTGATATACATTTTTTTTGTAAATACATACATACTATACATAGAAAACACCAGACCTTACAAACTGACATGTTCATGCACACAAATGTTTTGTACTGCCCGGTATCGAACCCGAACCTTGGTGTGCAGTAGACCACTCAAACGACTCTCTCAAACTAACTTGAGCAATTATTAACGAACGTTGGTCAATACATCATCGGCACTTACAAAGTCTGCGAAGATGACAAAATGTTTAATGTAATTTTTGTTTTACAGAATTTCGTGATATCGGACCGCACTCTGGTAAGCACAGTTTCTCGTATTTACATCAATTGTTTAATTAGCTTACATAAACAATAAACTAACTCGATGCACGATCAAGCGAAGAAATATCAACCAAAAAATATCGGAGCCGCTTGACACATACGTTGACTTAAGTATATATACATACAATTATTCATTAAAATTTTGACCTTAACTCGTCATTATAAGGGTACAAAATCAGAAGCACCAGCATACTACTTTAACACTATAACACACAGATTTCCCAATACAAGAGATGGGGCGAGCCGCGTTTAAAGTGCGACAAATGTAAGCTCAACGAGCATACACTGGCTGCCAGTTTACGCTCTGTTAGACGAGTCAAGACGCACGAATATTAGAAGAAATTACCGTTTTTTTTTCAAATTTATTCTATGCAATTGAAACATGCATTCATCGCAATAAATCAGTAAATTTACCAAGTAATAGAATAACTTTTCACAGGTAAGAACCGAAAAGAAATTGCGACACTGGGCCTGCCTATAAACTTGGCGGCTTGTCCAGTCTAATTGTGTATTCGGATGTCTATGCTATAACATGAAAGTAGCGACGTGATTATGAAAGAAAATTTTGCCCAACTGACACAATGGCCAAATTTTGCCGCGGACACCTTTTGAGTGAGATTGTACATCGTTATAGTTTATTCTTTATCTAAGAATAGTTAACAAAAAAAATACGATGTTGATGTGCGAATCACAGTAAGAGAAGTCAAACACAAAGTAGTTACCGTTTAACTCTTAAACAGTCATGTCATTAACACATTTTAGATTGATTTTTGACTTTAGATCAGTGGAACAAATTTTGTTCAAATTTTCTTCAAAGTGAAATATTTTTTACGTAAAATTATAGAATCATGAAATATTTTTGATGTAAAATTAAAGAATCATTAGAGATTTATTTAAAATACTTAAGTGAGGCATTAAATTATTTAAAAAGTGTCAAATCGCGTGAAAGTATTGCCAGCTTTTGACATGCAAATTTTGTTTCAGGTCCATTGAAAAAGTTCACTGGAAATGGTGAGTCGAATATGAATAAAAAAAATGTGTTTATTCATTTTATGTCCTTATAGAACACTTATCACTTAAGAGCGTCGGTGGCTCAGTGGTGTGGACTGTCGCCTTCCTACCGGGAGGGCTGAGGTTCAAATCCCGACACGTACCAATGTATTTTCGAATTTTCGAAAATATATGTACGTTATCCGACGCTCTTACGGTGAAGGAAAACATCGTGAGAAACCTCATGCACGCCTGCGAAGAATCGAAGATGTGTGAAGTCGTCCAATCCGCACTGGGCCCGCTGACGACTAAGGCCTAATCACCCTATACGGGTAGGCTCGTGCCCCTCGGTGGGGACGTTTAATGAGCTGATGATGATGAAAAGAAAGAAAAAGGAAGCCTTAAAAACTAAAAATAAACAATCTCGCAAATCCTAAAAGGCCTAAAATAGCCAAATTAATATGTTGACCTCTGTCTGTACAGTTATTCAGTTTATTTTATACTAAATCATATCGTTCTTTATATTAATATTAGAAAAACTCAGTCTCAGTATTCTTGGCTTTGGATCAATATTTAGAATTTAGCTATCAAGGATTTAAAGTTGTCATTTTGAGGCTTTATAGAGCACCATAATTCAGTTGCTTACTTGAGTTGAGACGCGATGATGTAAGAATCAAAATTTCCAGTAATTAAAAAAGCTACCCTCTCTCTGAGTTACAATAAAATTCACGTAAGTCTACCCTTTCTTTCTCTCTGAGTAGGTAAAAATAATTACGAGCACGGCAGTTCCCTTAATTGATTTCCGCGAAAGTTCCTTTTATCACAATTTCATAATAATATATTATTGAATAGAAATGATGTTTTTATTGGCATTGGGTTGGTATCAGTTATTATGTCCAATTAGGCAAACGGAATCGTTATAATTAATTATTGACGGGCGTTGGCCAGAGGTATGCTCGATGTTTGTCAATTGGTTCCGAAGAGAAAATAGATTAAAGTCGTGTGAATGGGTATTATAATCAGACCTACTAACGCCATAATATTATATAATTTAAAATTAATAATAAGTTAAAATTCATAAACCCCACCTTAAAGAATAAATACCCATGCTTGGATAGGTGAAATAAAAGGTATTAATGGAACCCTATAAAAGGAAAAATAGCATTCTACTAGTCAAACCCTTTTATTTGCTTCAATTATTAAAATATATATATATATATATATATCATCATCAGCTCATTAAACGTCCCCACCGAGGGCACGAGCCTACCCGTATTATAATATATATATATATATATATATATATATTATATATATATATGGTTCAAATCCCGCCACGTACCAATGTGTTTTCGAATTTTAGAAATTATATGTACGCTATCCAACGCTCTTACGGTGAAGGAAATCATCGTGAGGAAACCTGCCACGCCTGCGACGAGATTCAAATTGTGCGTGAAGTCAGCCAACCCGCACTGGCCGGCGTGGACGACTAAGGACTAATCACCCTATACGGGTAGGCTCGTGCCCCTCGGTGGGGACGTTTAATGAGCTGATGATGATGACCATAAAACCCATAGTTCGTTGACATTGCAATGCAACAGGCGGTGATGGATCGTGGTTTACACACGGTAATTACAGTAACCACGCGACTGCGGCTTGCGGGTGTACTCAAGGATTTGGAGGTGGGTTAACTCACCATATTAACATAGTATACATAAATAAATATCCACTGACATTCACACAGCCATCTAGCCCCAAGTTAAGCGTGAACCTGTATTATGGATAAACATACTTGTATACATATATTTTTTTTAAATACATACACATTATACATAGAAAACACCCAGACCATTACAAACAGACATGTTCATGCACACAAATGCTTGTACTGCCCGGGGATCGAACCCGAAACCCTTGTGTTGCAGTTCACTGGTTATGGAATGTTAAATTACTTAATAAGTAATCACAGATATTCCGGAGTTCAATGAAGCAAAATGTCGAGGATCAAGGCCAATGTTGTAGAGGGATTTTCAAGCATTACAGGAAGCTTGTAATATGGGGTTACTAAACAACGGATAAACATACATAGATATAAAATTATAAATACATACCTACAAATTATATACAGAAACACCCAAACCAGAATACATACATTTCGTGTTGCGGTTGAGACGTCGGCTGCAACACCAAGGTTCGGTTCGATCCCGGGCAGTACGAACTTTTGTGTGCATGAACATGTCTGTTGTCGTCTGGTGTTTTCTATGTATAATGTGTATGTGTTTAAAAAAAACTGTATATAAGTATGTTTATCCGTTGTTTAGTACCCATAATACAGGCTTCACACTTTACTTGGGGCTAGATGGCGCTGTGTGAATGCCAGTGGATTTATTATTATAAGCCATATTCCATCACTAAAGATAGCGTCACAGATTAATAATTATTATAAATATTGTCTATTTAGATTAAGGGCTACGCATCTGTCTAGATTCCAGTTAACTAGACTGAATGGTGGCTGATTACAGCTCAAGTGTCCGGATTCAATGGCGTCAGACGTCTATTGTTTAACCCCCTACAGGTGCTTAGGTCTCTAAAGCCTGGGGGCTTGCGAGACCGTATTATCTCGACTCACACCCGTTTCGAGGATGTATTTTAGGGTATATTTATTGTCAGACGATGACGTTCTGTTCTAGAAATCATTTTCATTTATAGCATATTGTTAATGTACGTATTTAATTTTTTTACATAGTATTTTCAGATAAAGCTCATGTTAGGTTACTAGGTGGTAGACTCGGTTCTAAGCACAGATTTCCCAATACAAGAGATGGGGCGAGCCGCGTTTAAAGTGCGACAAATGTAAGCTCAACGAGCATACACTGGCTGCCAGTTTACGCTCTGTGAGACGAGTCAAGACGCACGAATATTAGAAAAAAAATACCGTTTTTTTCCAAAATGCCATCCTGTGCAATGTAACATGCCATCATCGCAATGAATCAGTAAATTTACCAAGTAATAGAATAACTTTTCACAGGTAAGAACCGAAAAGGAATTGCGACACTGGGCCTGCCTATAAACTTGGCGGCTTGTCCAGTCTAATTGTATATTCGGATGTCTGTGGTTCTAAGTCTACTATGTAAGTACCACCGCAGTGCCAGATATCGTCCCGTGAATTACGAGTGTTTTGCACTTCTCTGTTTCGGGATGAGGGCACTGTAGCTAGTAAAATTACCGGATATAAGAGATTTTAATAACTGTACATCAGTTGCTGGTCTCCAACAATGTTTCTCCAACGCTCTGTCATGGTCACGCGTATCACTTACTATCAGGTGAGCATCCAGACCGTCCTGTACATTACGTTACATTAAAAACAGCTGTCGAAGTGGTCGGATATCCGATGGGTGCCCGGAAAATACTATATCCAGTCTCTCCGTGCTTAGGAAAATACGATAAGCCTGGTAGGATGGTAGTAGTTAACACAATGGTAGTAGTTAATACAATCTGGCATTGAGCCTCCATAATTATCATGATCTGCCCATAGCCATGCTGTGCAAGGCATGTCCACCGCAGAAGATCGTTCAAGACATGATGAATATAAACCCAAGCATAACTACTTATATAAAAGATTATTTTTATATATTTTCAGCGACAATTCAATGGATTTTCCATTTGAATTACGAAAAAAACGGAGCCAGACATATATGGTACTTGGCGAAGAAAATTTAGAAGTCATCTTGGATATTCCAGACTTGTCCGAGTTAGCAGACAACAGTGAAGAAGACAGTAATATATTTATGTCACTAATAAACAATATGTTTATGTCATAAAAACGAACGTTGCAGATTAAACCATAGTCACCCTAAACCACTTAACACTCCGTCGACTGTCAGAACTCTTCAATGAATTTGGCAAAACTGAGAGAGAATAGAGAAATTTTGGTAAAGTGCAAAACATTAAAACGTTATTAATAAAAGTATGCAACCTTTTTATTTAACCTCTATACTAGTCCTCAACCTTTATATTAGTCCTATTCTCCTAAGATTTCGCCAAAATGCGTAGTGTCAATCTAACATACATATTATAGTGCCGACGCTTAGCGTGTCTGAGTAGCGTATGTCGAAGTATCCCTTTGTCGTTGTAAATTTTTCTCCTAGTAGATTGTTGACGAACTCATCATTTCATGGTAAAATTTAATAATGATTTATTTGGCTCTCCCATACTTTTAAATGACACTAGGTGGCAGACTCGATACTGAGTCGTATAGGTAGGTACCACCGCAGTGTCAGATATGGTCCCGTGAATCAGGAGTGATATGCACTTTTGTATTTCAGAATGAGGTGCTGTAGCTAATGATATTACCGATATAAGAGACCTAACATTTGTTGTCTCTGGTGTCGAGCGCAGTGTGCATTGATTGAGGATAATAACTGTCTATCAGTTGTTGGTCTCTTTCAATGCCGCTTGTCATGTTAGGCGTATCACTTACCATCAGATGAGCTTCCTGACAGTCCTGTACACTTATAGCATAAATAAAAAGATCTGACGACTCCAGGGCTGCAGGAGGAGTTGTCTGACTGGGCATACGAGCTCGTCCAGCACATCAATGGGGCTCAGGACTTCGTGTTACCGTATACGAGCAGATTGCACGCTTTTACCGACAGGATACCCTTGGAGAGGTGAATTTTTTTTCCGTTTTCTGTAAAATAAGTAGATTTAATGGATTCCATATGTAAAATAATATTGCATTAATTTTAAACTTCATATTATATGACTGACACATAAATGCACTTACCTATATAGTCACAGATTTGGGAATAAATGTTCATAGTCGCTTTTGTTTATCCAAATGTATGCTTAGATCTTTTAAATTAATCTGACGGTGAGTGAGGACAAAAATTCGCGTAAAGCCTCAAGAAAAATATCAACAAATGTAAAACAAAAACATTAATGGCTACTGCTAAAGATAGCCCTAAGTATAATATCATAAATGAGCTCCATTCATGTCAGCTGAAAGCGACCTGCATCCAATGATAATCCGTGGAAATGAAATGTTGGTCAGAGCGGCAGGTGTTTTGTTTTAGAAATGGTTATTTTATATACCAAAGAAATGTACCTTTCATGTACTACTATGTACTTTTAATGTATGTAAATGAATGGATACTTTTAAATAAATAAATATCCACTGACACACACAGCGCCATCTAGCCCCAAACTAACCATTAGCCTGTAATATGGGCTCTAAACAACGGATATTACTTATATATTTTTTGTAAATACATAGATATCATACATATAAACACCCAGACCAATACAAACAAGACGCATTCATGCACACAAAAGTTGCAATGCCCGGGGATCGAACCCACAACCCTTTGTGTTGTAGCTCTCAACCATTAAACCAAATGAGTTGATTCTCTTCAACCTATTGCAGTCCACTGCTGGACATAGGTCTCCCCCATTTTACGCCAGACATCCCGGTCCTCCGCTTTTCTCATCCAGCTTACACCAGCGACCTTTCGCAAGTCGTCGGTCCATCGGGCCGGAGGGCGTCCTACGCTACGCTTGCCAAGACGCGGTCTCCACACCAGAACTCGTCTGCTCCAACGGCCATCGGTTCTGCTACAAACGTGACCAGCCCACTGCCACTTCACCTTGTTGATCCGGCGGGCTATATCGGTAACTTTAGTTCTCTTACGGATTAAATCATTTCTGATCTTATCCCTAAGAGAGACTCCAAGCATAGCTCACTTCATTCCTCCTCCAATCCTCCTACTAGCCTCGCTCTCGAAGTTATGCCGGCCAAGTTGGATGGTTTGGCCCAGGAAGATATACTCCTGCACAACCTCGAGACGGACGCCATCGATGCATATCGGTTGTGGCATGACACGACTGTTGAGCATGACGTTCGTCTTGTCCAAATTCATGCCAAGCCCAACTCATCGGGAAGATTCATTAAGGCTGTTCAGCATCTCCGCAAGCTCTTCCGATGACTCTGCCACGATGACGATATCGTCAGCAAAACGAAGATGAGTAATAAACTCTCCATTGACGTTGACGCTTCGTTCAGACCAGTCCAGGGTCTTGAAGACATCCTCCAATGCGTTTGTGAACAGTTTCGGGGATATAACATCCCCCTATCTCACACCACGACGCAATTGGATGGGTCTTGTCCGCTGGTCTTGGATCTGAACGGTCATCGTCGCTGCGTTGGAGAGATACTTCATCACCTCGATATATCGCCAGTCGACACCGCATCGCTGCAGAGCCTCCAGATTTCGATGGAGTCGAAGGCTTTCTCGGAGTCCACAAATGCCGCGGACAAATCGGTGATCACTACCGATTTTAAACCTGTTGACCACTGAGACATCTTAAAATATATGTCACTTATCCGCCATAATAAAATCTATCTCGTTCCTTGTCACAGTGTTCGGGCTCTGCCAGGTCCATCTTCTCTAAGGCTTTTTCTTAAAGAAAGAATTCATCAAGAAGAGCCCCTCCATTTCGAGGAAGTTGGCCAGCATCTACCCCCTGTGATTCCTGCGCCCCAATCCATGAAGTCCGATTTTCGATTCGCCGCGTTCTTGTACACCCACTTTAGCGTTGAAGTCCCCCATAACAACATAGTAGAAGGTCGAAGTTGTGCCATGTATGGCTCTGGAGATATCCTCATACACGGCTGCAACTTCTTCGTCAGAGTGTGACGAGGTGGGGGCATATACCTGTACCACCTTCAGGGAGTACCTGTCGGTGAGTTTAAGTACAAGGTACGCTACCCGGTTCGACACACTACTGATTTCCACAACGTTGCTGACAAGGGACTTGTGAACCAGAAAACCGACACCACCCTGGGTTAATTCGCATCTAATAATACTAAAATATTATTGTTCCAGGTTCCTGCTCCTTTATCCTGAGGAAGAATACTCAGAAATACATTTCGCTTACTCGGAATCTCCATATTTTCCAGACAGTGGTTCCAGACATAGCCAGCCACGATTTCAATAAAGCAATCGACTACCTTTACAAAGCTTTTTTCCAATAAATGTTATTTCTAGTACTTAATCTGGGTATTGGCCGACCCCTAACCAGATGGACGGATGATCTGGTTAAGGTGGCGGGCAGCAGATGGATGTCAACTGCAAGGGATCGGTCCGCGTGGAAATCATTAGGGGAGGCCTTCGTTCAGCAGTGGACATAATTAGGCTGTAATGATGATGATGATGAATCTGGGTATTCAATCATTCGTTTCAATTTAATTAACAATTCAACGAATATATTGCGAGGGCCTACCCGTAAAGGGTGTATGCCTTAGTCGTCCACGCGGGCTCAGTGCGGATTGGACGACTTCACGCACAACCTTCGAATTTCTTCGTAGGCGTGCGCAGGTTTCTTCACGACGTTTTTCAATATCCTTCACCGTAATAGCGTCCGATAACGTACATATAATTTAGAAAATTCAAAATCATATTGTGTTGTGACGCTCTGTTTTAGTCTATTTTAGTAACTTAACGTGAACTGTTATTTACTCGTTTATATACTAATGCAATAGTAACAACTGTTGATAAACCTAAATAAATAATGATCCTATTTCTAACAGAAAAAAGAACCAAAAACAAAGTTAATGTCAACAACCATTAATAAAGAAAACCATCATTCTTCAGCTCACAAACGGGTTCGAATATTAAAGGTTTCCATCACTGCTCGCTATTTATCCACGTCAAGTACAAATTGGCAATCAGCTCAGCCGAAGGTTACCGAGGTAGCCCGATTAGTTTTGAGTATAATTATAAAAGACATCCATTTACATGATCGAATTTTATCCACAAACGAGACTTGTTAACAAGTTAGTATCTGATTCACCATAATTTATATTCAATTGTAGTTATTTATTTTTAAATCATCCCATCCCATCTGGTGTAATGGTTGCGACGTCGGCACCAAGGATTCCGGGTTCGATTCCCGGGCAGTACAAAAGTGTGCATGAATATGTTTGTATTGGACTAGGTGTTTTCTATATATGTATTTACAAAAAAAAATATAATGGATAAATTTCGTTTCAACGAAATTACTGGATTTTTTTAAACATCATAAACAATGAACCGCTAGTGTATCTTAAAAAAATTGTAGTAAGTGCCTATGAAAAAAAAAATGTTACTTGCTGCTGCGGAACCCTCCATGGGCAAGTCCGGCTCGCACGTGGCCAATCCCTTATTTAATCAAAATAAATGTTATATTGTTACACCAAACAAAAGTTCTAGGCTGTCTAGGTTTACAATGTCAACTTTTGTTGTACCAATTTCATTAAGTTGATTAGATGTTCGACTTAGACACTGACTGCGGGCTTAGTTCACATGTTTGAAGGAGCAAAGCTCGGGGTTTCTCAAGTTTGAATGTCATTCGCGAGAGAATTAAAGTTACCAACATTGCTCGCAGCAGTGGAGACCACGTCTCGGCAAGTGTAACGTAGGACGCCCTCCGGCCCGATGGATCGACTTGCAAGGTCGCTGGTGTAGGCTGGATGGAGGACCGGGATATCTGGCCCAGAATGCGGTCCCATTTACAGCAGTGGACTGCGATGGGTTTTAGGGATTACATTTGAAGTAAAATTGAAAACTCATTTATAATATTTAGACCCAAGAAATGCAATTAGGAATGTCCAATGAATCTACCCAAGAAGTACAACTCAAACGGAGAAGAATCCGGAAAGAAATTCAGCAAGAGATTATTTTTCAAAATGAAAATTCCGAAATTTGTTGGAAAATATAACTAAGTTGTTATAGTTACGACAACGGATTACTATAAGTTTTTTAACGGACAAAACAATAAATCGATACGTTTGTTTACGCTTCTTTCTCAACAAGTCCGAATACTGAAGCCGCATTTCCATCCAATCCAATTTTTTTCTCAATAATTTGTGACTGAAATTTTTAGTATTATGTAATGTATTTTGACAATCATATAAATTATTTTTCAATTTGACAAATGATAACTGTAGAGTGCGTCTCTCGAAAAATCTCCTTCATTTTCATTCAACATCAAATACAGAGCGCCAAAACACAAAAAGTCCAAACATCCCCCGTCATGTTACGTCCCAAAGGGGTGTAAAGCTGAAACACAGGGTTCCTTAATTTACTACGTCATTAAACAGGTTGGATTCCATTCATTAGACTGGTAGGAGGGGGGAGGCTTTTTACTACCTCACAGAGTGGTCCGGGTCGAGTACAAGAGGTCATAATCCTACGCAGTTTTTTATTAACGGATTAAGAAAGATGATCTTGAAAAACATTTCCAATTAAAACAGGCATGTAATTTAGGTACTTTTTTAGTTACTAAAATAGCCAATCAAAAGCGGGTTTTGCAACGATCAAACTTGATTTTATTAAGCTTTGGTGCATTGGCGACCCATTTGGTGTTTGTTGCGGTTGAGACGTCGGCTGCAACACCAAGGGTTCCGGGTTAGATCCCCGGGTAGTACAAACATTTGTGTGCATGAACATGTCTGTTTGTAATGGTCTGGGTGTTTTCTATGTATAATATGTATGTATTTAAAAAAAGTATATAAGATGTTTATCCGTTGTTTAGTACCTATAATACAGGCTTCACTCTTAACTTGGGGCTAGATGGCGCTGTGTGAATGTCAGTGGATATTATTTATTTATTGTATAATTATTTTTATTTTGGCTTAATTGAATAAATGAGATCAACTTTGACGTTTACTAATCACGAAACTTGTTATTGGGAACGATGGTTTCCATGCCATCATTCGAAAGGCAGCCTAGATGCTAAGAATTTATGTATGCTCTCATTTTCTTCGTTTATTATTGTATTATTTTCTCAGTTTATTCTTTTTTCTGTAAATCTTTTGTTGAGCTTTAACAGCATTTCGCGAAAAACATCAAGCCGGACGGACTGTCCGTTTCTATAACTTTGGATTCGGCTGTAGAGGTGTTTAATAATTTTTAGTATTTTAATAATAGAGCTCTGTGTTTGTTTAACGAATAAAATATAAATTATAGAGGATGTGTACTAGAAACAGGAGTCTACAAAATACAAATAAGGAAATTACACTCCCATCTCGGCACGTAATCCAGAGGGAGTTTTATCTAAAAACTGTTGAGGGATAAAAGCATGGTCCCCATGGATTCAACAGGTCCGACCCTTGACCGAGATGTGAATCTGTTTTACGAGCCCCCCCTATCTCAATAGCTTACGATCAATAAACTCATTCTTATGGATATTAGAAAGTTTGTTGTCTGATAAGCTATCTGAAATGGTTCAGTGTTGGCTCGGAAACTTAAGAAGATAGATAGACAGATAATTCTTTATTGCACAAAACAAATTCAAACACTTAACAAGATTCTGCACAGGAAAAAAAAGTACAATTGGCGGCCTTATTACTAAATAGTAATTTCTTCCAGACAACCAACTTATAATGGAAGAGGACAATTGAAAGGCCCCTTCTTTCATATAAACAAGATGCATACATATAAACACTATGCATACATATAAACAAGAATAAAAGAAAATCAAATAACCTAAATATATATACTTAAATACAATTCTACACAAAAGATCCTATTTTATAAATACTGATATAGATGAAATTTTCCTAATTTTTGACATAGTTTGTACTATGGGGACGACCCATGTGTTCGAGACGTCGGCATCACACCAAGGGTTCCGATTTCAATTCCCGGGCAATACATACATACATACATTTGTGTGCATGAAAATGTATGTTAGTCTGGGTGTTTTTATGTATGTATTTACAAAATATATACATGTACGTTTATCAGTTGATGAGTACCCATATTACAGGCTTAATGCTTAGTTTGGGACAAAATGGCGCTGTGTGAATGTTAGTGGATATTTATATATTTTATTCTCTCCACTGATGACGCTCATTGAGCCTTCTGATCGTACCAATGTATTTGCGAAATTATATGTTCGTTTATCGACGCTCTTACTGTGAAGGAAAACTTCGTGAGTAAAACTACGCACGACTGCGAAGAAATTCAAAGGTTGTGCGTGAAGTCGTCCAATCCGCACTTGGCCCGCGTGGACGACTAAGACTAGGCTCATGCCCCTCTGTGGGGACGTATAATGAGCTGATGATCACAATGATGATTTTCTCCATAGCTGTGCTGAGTGGAAAAGACTTTTCCTTGCAGCAAACAACAACAAATTTCAAGTCCTTTAAAACATACAATAAATGCACTTTGCAAATTGTCACTTGCAATTCACATTTCTGCAGCAATAACTACAGGTGGATAGTTCTGTTTTATGCACAAATTCGCAAACAACTCTGCACTGCAGTAGTCCGTCTAGAGTCGCCTCGCCTCTATTTGCATGCGGGAGAGGGAATTTTCTTAATTAATATGTAGAGTGCAAATCCTGACGATATAAATCGGAGATTATCGTGGCTGTGTTTTACAGCAACATCAAATTAGGAATTGCTAGTATACGTGAGAAATAGTACATAAATGCGTATTTAGTTTCTAAGTTTAGATTCTTTCTCTTATGCACGTCGTGGCGGCCTATATTAAGACATCACTTTAGCACTAAATTTAGATTTATGTAACCAAATCTTGTATTTTTAGTGATTGTTTTGTTAGTTGTCATTAGTAAAAAAAAACAATTATCATCAGCCGTTTCTCGGTAAGGTCTACAGGCTTTCCGCGCAGTCTAGCTATGGGGAGATTGGACCGTCATCCAGCACGCGGGCCCAATGCAAATTGGTGTGTGTTAACGACTACCATCCTAAGGTTGTAGCCGGCACCGACGGCTTCACGTACCAAACGAAGCATGGAATCATATTTCTTTTAGGACAATCAGGTGATTCAGTCTACGATGTCCTATCCAAACTGGGACAAATCGCATAAAATTACGTTTACCCGCCGGATTCGAACCCACGACTCCGGGTCATTAAGGCCGAGTTTATATTTATGTTTTCTGAATAATTGTTAACATATCCCGCCGGATCAGCAAGTTGAAGTGGCAGTGGGCTGGTCATATCGCCGAACCGATGGCCGTTGGAGCAGACGAGTGGAGTGGAGACCGCGTCTTGGCAAACTTAGGACGCCCGGACTGATGGACCGACCACTAGAGAAAAGTCGCTGGTGAGGCTGTATAAGGAAAGCGGAGGACCGGAATAGCTGGCGTAAAATGGGGGAGACCTATGTCCAGCAGTAGACTGCTAGGTTGCAAAGTATAGATGCGTTACGTGACTACGTAATACATGTTTATTCCCGGTAAAAATACACGGAACTCGGTGATATAGCGGCTTTTTGTGGTCACCCTCCGGACCCTCTCATTCCATTAATAATAATAATTGGTTGTATCATATTGTGCAATCTGTGATGGCATCCGCCACGTGTAACACATACAAAGATTAAACATTCGGAAAAGGGCCTCTGTGCTGTTGGCATCGGCCCTACACATGCCTTCGAAATGATCGGGCCACTATTTGGCCCGGGAATCTAAGGATTTCGAAAACAATAATAATATCTTTATTTCTCAAGTAAAGAGTACATTTTTTCTATGAGGCCCTGTCCCCCGAACTAGTTTAATTGTACTTCAGGGTCCAGTGTCTTCCCAAAACAACAAATTGAAATAGTTGACTTATGCGACCCCCAACCGAACGCTCTAGCGCTATGCTATCGAACCCTCCAAACGCAATAGTGTGATGCATAAAACCTGTTGGAAACAAGAACAAATAGGGCAGTTAAAGAAAAGTAGGGTAGTCACAGAAACAAAGGGCAATCGGCTCTAATCGGACAAGTCTCAATCGGTATCTCGTTTGTTACACCATTTCGGTAATCGATGGCTATTTCTTCCCCTTCTGGCGCACTGTCTTTAGCTATAGTTCTTTTTACCAGATAGTGTAATGGTTGAGACGTCGACTCTTCCATCAAGGGTTCGGTTTTCGGGCAGTCATAATTCATTTGTGTGTATGAACAAGTCTGTTTGCATAGGGTGTATTAATAAGAATTATATTGATTGTTTCCATTGTCTTGTCTGCCTGAATAAATATCAAATTAATTAACAATCGCAGGCTTGTCTACCTGATATATTTAATAAAAAATGCAGTACTGCCTATTACAAAATATTATAATGTTCGCAGGCTCGGCCCCCCGACGACTAATTTCTCATTCAATTACACAATCATATATATTCATAAGTCATAAAAATATAATTTATTGGAATCTCTAAATACGATGAACTCTTATAAGACCTCGTAAGTGTAATTGCTCCTCTTCAGATGGTGCGATTATATATGCAGTCTGATCCTCCAGGATGGATATAACGTGATTGTATTGGCTCCTGATTCATGAAGAATTAAGGAAAAGTCAAATGGGTTGACCTCAGCGATTCCGTAGTGCCTCGTTGTGATGATGCCGCTGCTTGACGCGCTGGTCTTGGTCGTGTCACCTCCTGCTGCCGCTGCTTGTATGATGCGCTGCGATGTGGGACGACTTCGAAGACTTTTCTCAGCTTGTTGCGGATACAAATTTATTTAGGGCGGATTGCTTGCTAGCTTATTCGTTGAAACGAAGATTTGGTACTCTACTCGGATTTTGACTTTCGAGAAGCCAAACGCTTTAGCAATCCTACCGACTGCGCCAGTAAACGCTAATCGTCAGGCAGAGCTCAGCGTGGAAAAATAAAGGCAAGCGACTTGGAATAAAATTGTCAATCTGACTGATTAAATATATATATTTTAATTATAAGTTCTTACAATATTTCTATACGAAGGCTACTGACGGAATGAGTCAGTATTTAAGATGTGATGTATATATTTGCGCTTACTGTATATATATAATATGTATGTCATTTTCATTACATATCTAAATAAAAACAACAGACCACTTCTTTATTTTGAAACACGTTTTTTTACGACCAATTCGAACTCATTAACGGGACTTGCCGCCATCTTTAATACAGTGTTATTATTATGTTAATTCACTATTTATGTACCAGAAAAGGCGAAATAATATAGTAACAAATAATATGATTCTGTACAAAACACAATTTCTTGAAAAGAGTCCTGAGTTTCTTGCTCGATTCTTCTCAGTGGAAAACTACCGTCCGAACCAGTGGTAGCTTCATTTGACATTCATAAGTGTTCTGTAAGGACCACAGACATCAGAATATACATTAGACTGGACAAACCGCCAAGTTTATAGACAGTCCCAGTGTCGCAATTTCTTTTCGGTTCTTACCTGTGAAAAGTTATTATATTTCTTGGTAAATTTACTGATTCATTGCGATGATGGCATGTTATAATTGCACAGGATGGCATTTTGGAAAAAAACGGTAATTCCTTCTAATATTCGTGCGTCTTGAATCGTCTCACAGAGCGTAAAGTAGTAGCCAGTGTATGCTCGTTGAGCTTACAGTTGTCGCACTTTAAACGTGGCTTGCCCCATCTCCTGTATTGGGAAATCTGTGGTACGGACCTAAACTGAATAAACACTTTTAATTTTCAGTAGTATTATTTTAAAGTTGGTGATAAGCCCCTTCTCAACTAACATGGCCTTATGAAGCGTTTCGGCAGGCATCCGTTATGGATTGCAATTAGCAAGTTGGACTTCAAAAGCGCTATCATAGGATGCCTTGCTATCTGGAACGGATAGTATGTATGCCAAGTGCGCTTTGAACTCAATACGAATGTTAAACGTAAGTATGTTAAGTGGTTTATTATTTGTTCGCAATGGTATGATCTTAAGTGAACTATAATATTTCCACAATTTTATTGTAAAATCTAATTGAGTACATAAATAACTAAAATATATTGAAAGAAAGAAAGAAAAAAATATTTATTCAAATAAATCTGTTACAGATACTTTTGAATCGTCAATTGTTATTATTATCATATTTTTTTGTGACTCTACCACACTATTTACACACTACACACTTAAAAATAAATAATCAAAACAATAACTCATCATCATCATTACAACCTAGAACGTCCACTGCTGAACGAAGGCCTCCTAATGATTTCCACGCGGACCGATCCCTAGCAGTTAACATCCATCTGCTACCCGCCACCTTAACCAGGTCATCAGTCCGTCTGGTTGGGGGTCGGCCCACGCTTCGTTTTCCGTTACGCGGACGCCACTCGAGAACCTTTCCGCCCCATCGGCTATCGGTTTTAACAGAACTAGTTGTTGCATTATAAAAGATAATATAAAAAAAGAGCGTCGGTGGTTCAATGGAGAGGACTGTCACCTTCCTACCGGAGGGCTGAGGTTCAAATCCCGACACGTACCAATGTGTTTTCGAATTTTCGAAATATATGTACGTTATCCGACGCTCTTACGGTGAAGGAAACATCGTGAGGAAACCTTCATGCACGCCTGCGAAGAAATTCGAAGGTTGTGTGTGAAGTCGTCCAATCCGCACTGGCCTGCGTGGACGACTAAGGCCTAATCACCCTATACGGGTAGGCTCGTGCCCCTCGGTGGGGACGTTAAATGAGCTGATGATGCTGAATATAAAAATCTTTTTATTTTTTCGATTAAGTGTGCGGTATTGATGGAGATTAGTCCTGGTTATCAGTTCTTGGTCTCATCCAATGCCGTTCTGTCAATCAGGAATATGACTTAACATAAGGTGAGCGTCCTGACCGTCCTGTACACTTCGTAACCTAATAACTTATGATGATGACGATCACTCTTTGTGGTCAAAGTTTTCTTTTACTCTAATTTATCGCAGCCCACTTCTGGACATAAGTCTATCCCATATTGCGCCATATTCCGAAACTCCGCTTCCTTCAGCCCCCACTAGCGATCTGACGCAATTAGACGATCCATCGGCCATCGGTTCTGCTATACACATAAATAAATATTCACGACATTA
The DNA here is from genome assembly GCA_019425675.1 of Leucinodes orbonalis. Taxonomy (NCBI): domain Eukaryota; kingdom Metazoa; phylum Arthropoda; class Insecta; order Lepidoptera; family Crambidae; genus Leucinodes; species Leucinodes orbonalis. Next base: position 17,749 of record PQWD01008610.1, read on the forward strand.
ACACAGGCGCATCTAGTCCCAAACTAAACTTTTAGCCTGTAAAATAACGGATAAACATACTTATATATTTTTTGTAAATACATACATATTATACATAGAAAAACAACCAGACCAATACAAACAGATATGTTCATGCACACAAATGTTTGTACTGCCCGGGGATCTAACGCCTTGGTGTACTAGCCGACGTCTCAACCATTAAACCAAATGGGTCTTCAAAGTATGAGTTTGAGTTTGACCCACCACGTTCGCCCAATGCAGATAAGTGAGTGAGTTACTAACGTTGAGTATAAAATTTGAACCACATACAAATCACACACTGTTTCCATTTCACTGTTAGTATACAGGGGGGTTATTGCCATCTCTTAAAACAGTGTTACAATAATATTACTTCGTCTTTTCTGGTACAAAAATGCTGACGTATCATTAAAACAATACTGTTTTAAGAGATTGTGGTTACAACCCAGTACGCAATAACTCAACGTCGTGGCGAGCACGTGAAAAATACCCGCGATCCTTCTCCACGGCCGGTGCTAAGTTACGGGAGGCTATCGCATATTTACACAGGAAGGATCGGGGACCGCTCAAACGTGACTCCCTAAGTGCGGGTCAAAGTCGTGGCTAATTATAGACTTTGATGACAATTCCACCAAACTCAGCTGGATTAATACCACAGGATTTTATGGAGTTCTTAATGTAGACAAATGTTGCGTTGGTTGGAAAACTCAGGCCCTTTTAAGTATATCGTCGTCAGTAGCATATAACGTTCCAATTTAAGGCCTTCCCGGACACAAAAGCCATAAGGATATTGGGCCGTAACACAACACGTGGGCCCAATGCTGTTGGGTATTGACGACTACTGACCTAAGATTGTAGTCGGGGCCGAAGGCTTAACTTGCATCAGGTGATTCAGCCTGCAATGTCCACAAAGTGACTACTGTGTGGAATTCGAACCCACGACCTCGAAATTGCTCAACGATCTAACTCCAAAACTGTGACCAAAAACTTCACCAGCGCAGTAGAACTATCGATCCTTATCTTTATATACCTCAGAAATAACAAAATCATTTTTTTACGTCAAAAGTGTAAGTCAGGACGGTCAGTTCGCTCACCCGGTGGTATGTGATACTCCTGACCATGCCAGATAGATGTATATTCAAATACAACGAGTGCGCGCGGTGCGGTATAGTGTTTACCACCGCGCCCGCGCACATTCCTGTTTCTTGGAAATCGTCACGGGCGGCAGTACTGTACTAGACGCCTTAATTGTCACTCCTGTATTTCCTTCGTTACGTGCTATATATAGATATACTCGCAGATTCTTAAACTTAACGTGTGTTACAATAGCTAAGGTACATAGGTACCTATTAAACTGGTACACAGATTTCCCAATACAGGAGATGGGGCAAGCCGCGTTAAAAAGTGCGACAAATGTATGCTCAACGAGCATACACTGGCTATAGTTTACGCTCCGTGAGACGAATGAAGACGCACGAATTTTAGAAGAAATTACCGTTTTTTTTTTCAAAATGCCATTCTGTGCAATTGTAACATGCCATCACGCAGTGAATCAGTAAAATTTACTAAGAAATATAATATCTTTTCACAGGTGTGAAAAGTAATTGCGACACTGGGACTGCTATAAACTTGGCGGCTTGTCCAGTCTAATTGTTATTCGGATGTCTGTGAACTGGTAATATAAGTTCACTTCACTGCATCTGATATGTTTTTGTCAAACATATCAGATACAGTGAAGGAAATTAATTTCAGAAGATCATTATTTGCCGTCAACACTTACCTACGTTTGTCACTAGTTTGAACACGACAGATATTAAGGTCTTTTATACCTAGTATACTAGCTACAGTGTCCTCAACCCGGTACACAGAAGTGCGAGATACTTCTATTTACCGGGACGATACCTGGCACTGTGGTGGTATCTACCTTGAGGACTCAGTACCGAGTCTACCACCTAGTAAACAACACCTAGTATTCTAGTCACACTAACATCATTTGGTCCCTTACTAAAAATTCCTGGCGTGTAAACATATAAAAAACATTGGACAAAATGGAATTCACAAATGTCGCGAACAAGTTTCCGTACCGTTACCAAATGAGGAACGTGTTCCAAGAGGGTCCGTCCCTCAAGTTTGTCCCAACAATTCGTCCAATTTCTTAGGGCTACCAAATATTATTATCTTATAAATCAGACTAGGTATTATGCACATTTTCCCTTTCACCTGTTTAAATGAAAGATATAAAAAATGGTCATGAATATAGTTACTACATACTATAATAGAAGAAAATTTTCCAAACAAGGGGTCGAGTCGTAAAATAAAAATGTATAAATAATAGTAATTGGTATGTCTAATGTGTCCTTATATGTAACAAAGTGTACAGGACGATCAGGACGCCCACCTGATGGTAAGTATACGCCTGACCATGACAAAACGGCATCGAATGAGACCAACTGATAGACGTTATTCCTCATCAGTGCGGCACTGCGCCCGACACCAAACAACAGATGTTAGGTCTCTTATACTCGGTAATTTCACTAGCTACAGTACCCTCATCCCGAAACATAAAAGTGCATAACACTGGCATTTCACGAGACGATATCTGGCACCGCGGTGGTACCTACCTAGACGACTGCCGAGGCTACCACCTATACCTAACTCTAGACCGGAAGGCAAGAGTTCACCCCAATGAGCCACGGGCGAACTACTACTTTGAACTCACTAAATCCTGAATAAATTTATTTGAATAGATAAAAATTTAATTTCTTACAAAATACCGCGTAACTGCCAACCCTATAAAGGTCACTCGTGGGACCGACCCAATCAAATTAGTTGAAAAGAATCGGTAACAGTGTCTACATGTTCGAACGTCTGCCGCACATACAGAATTATGGCAATCTTCAAAACTTTCAGTAGAATATCTTATTCTTATGTCTACCTATTAGTAGTCATTTACCTTTTCAGGATTCCATAGCCAAATGGCAAAAAACCGGAACCCTTATAGAATCGACATATTTGTCTGTGTCCGTATGTCACAGCCACTTTTCTCCGTAACTTTATTATTATGTATATTACTAAGAAATTTGGTTTGAACGACATCTAGTCAGTTGGTTGTTTTTTTATATGTCATTATTATACACAATTTCGACACTTTTTTCCAACAATAAATATGTAGTAGGTACCTACCTAAGTAAATAATAATTATTTATGTTTTTGCTACTGAACCATAGATGGGAAAGTCCGACTCTGTCTTGGCCAATTTTACAAAGCGGACAGGATCATGCTGCTTACGTGATGGAAAATGACACGCCTACAAATGCAGTGTTGATGGAAAGTAATAACTAATGATAGTTACTTTTTCCGTCAACACTGCCCTGCGGCCATCGCAAACTATTCAAATTACTTTTGCTACGTCGCTCGTTTTATACTGTGGATATGCCTATTTGTTGGGTTGCGGTCAAATCGTCCCATAGACATATGGGAAGACTTGACTATGCTTTGTAACGATAAAGACTGGTTGTTCAAGTAATAATAAAGTGCCCATAAACTGTATCGCGACAGTGTTGCTAACTTAGTTTTATAAATGGAGCTTTTCTGGGCAGTTAAAAAGGGCTAAATAGGGATAGATCGAGCTACAAAAGATTTTCTCTATGTAATATAAGTGCAGAAATAATAATGTCATGAAGCTGTTATTTTAGAGGGTCTAAAAAAACGTCATATTAGGTAACCGATGAATTAGCATAAAAGTTCTTTAGTATGGCGATATCTGGCGCAAAATGCGGGAGACCTATGTCCAGCACTGCGATAGGTTGAAGAGAGCAAACTTCATACTTTGGTAATATTTTCAAGACAGTGAAGAAGAGCTAGATTGCCCTTTTCGGGCTCGATCATTAAAAAAGGAGTTTACCTTTAGTAAAAAGTGCTAGATCTAGCCCCAAAAGGGCAACACTGTATCGTGAACTTGCAAGCGTTTGACAGTCATCTCCCGATACGAAGGCTGGTCTTTATCTCGGATAGAGAATTAGCCTAGCTACATAGCGCGGCAACTTGACCAGCCTGCACCTTTCCACATGATGGCGACCTCAACCAAAAATTTTATTTATAGGGCACTTACTCCCTATTAATAAAATATCTTTTCGAATAAATTTCGTTTTTTTTTGTAAATATGTATATTATTTTTCCATTGTATTATAGTAAAACATACTTTGTTTAGTGTATTTTTATTTAATTTTATATAAGTTCTATTAATATATATTAAAAACATAACCTCCTGCGGCAGTCGGGTTAAAAAAACAGTGGTGTTTTAATTACATTATTCACTCATAACACTTAAATAAATTTCCTTTAGTAAGAGAGAAAGTAAATAAAATTATTCACTCACGTAATGAAAAATTCGTTTCAGCATAGATGACGTAAGCCAACTTACCTGAAAAATAAACAAAATCAATATAAGATAAAATTACATAGATCACATATATAGAGCGTCGGTGGCTCATTGGTGTGGACCACAGACATCAGAATATACATTAGACTGGACAAGCCGCCAAGTTTATAGGCAGTCCCAATGTCGCAATTTCTTTTCGGTTCTTACCCGTGAAAAAGTTATTATATTTCTTGGTGAATTTACTGATTCATTGCGATGATGGCATGTTACAATTGCACAGGATGGCATTTTGGAAAAAACGGTAATTTCTTCTAATATTCGTGCTTGTAATATTGTGTCTTGAATCGTCTCACAGAGCGTAAACTGGTAGCCAGTGTATGCTCGTTGAGCTTACAGTTGTCGCACTTTAAACGCGGCTCGCCCCATCTCCTGTATTGGGAAATCTGTGGTGTGGAACTGTTGACTTCCGGCACTGAAAGGCCGCAACGCATTTCAGTGCCCTCTGGTATTGCAAATGTACATGGGGACGGTGACATTTACCATCAGATGAGCCGTTTGCTCGTTTGCCTGCTATAGCATAAAAAAATAAAAAAAATCTGGAGAGTGCAGGTTCAAATCCCATTACGTAATGTCATGTCGAATTTTCGAAATCATATGTAAGTTTGCGACATATTAAAAACGTGCCGTGCAATCGGTATTACTTATTATTAGAAACTCAAAATATACTTAACAAGAAAACTCTAACGGAGCGCGCTTGTTAAAATTGATCAGTATGTTTTCCAAATATATGCGAAAACGCATTCGAGGGTTATGAGCACCATCTTCAGTATAATGGCATAAAAAGGGAGCTACAATAAAAGGTGTTATTTTTTATGCTGTCATTAGAAGCGCTTGCAGCTGAGCTCTTTTTAGGTTCCGTACCTCAAAAGGAAAAAACGGAACCTCTTAGGATACTTTGTTGTCCGTCTGTCCGTCCGTCCGTCCGTCTGTCAAGACCCTTTTCTTCAAGGAAGCGTGGAGGTATAAGCGAAATTTATATCAATTACTCAGGTCTACTGTCCCTTGAAGCTGTGAAAAAATCAAACTTCTAAGCCAACGCAATCAAAGATACAGCCGTTTATGCCGCAAATTTTCCGACACTTGCAAGGAATCAAAACCTACAGGGTGCTTCCCGTGAACTCAGAATCTTGAAATTTGGTACGAAGCAACGTCTTATAGCATAGATAAAGGAAAATTACGAAAACCATAATTTTTAGTTACATCACATAATATATTTTTTTAATAATTTTAAACTTACTACCCATTTCCTCATAAACGCGTAGAGGTATAAATTGAAATTCATACCAAATACTCATGTCTATAATACCTTTAAGCTGTAACAAAATCAACTTCTATGTACGAATCAAAAGAAACAGCAATTTAAGCTGCATATTTTGAAACTCGCAAGTACTCGCAGGGAATCAAAACTAAACGGTACTTCCAGTCGAACCTAGAATCTTGAAATTGCATGAAGCAACGTTTTATAGCACACATAAGAAAAAATTCCGAAAATTAAACGATAAAGAGATCTTTGTCTTAAATTTATGCTCCTCCATCTTTCCCCATTGTAATGTTATGAATTTCATTGGCAATAAAAATACATAGTTATGCTCGATTGTCGTATGAACGAACTTTGTAAAACCTTGCAGGTTTGTACGGAACCCTCGGTGCGCGAGTCCGACTCGCCTTGGCGTTTTTATTAAATATAAACTATTACTTTTTCCTTATGAACGCGTAGAGCTATAAAGTTAAAATTCATATCAAATACTTAGATCTATTGCCTTTAACCGTAAAAAAAAAAAAATTCTAAGTCAACGCAAAAACGCAAAACGCAAAAGTACAACCATTGATACCGCATATTTTGAAACTCGCACTACACGCAAGGGAATTAAAACCTAAAGACCACTTCCCGTTGACTGAATTTCATTTGGCAATAAAAATACCATAGTTATGACTCGATTGTCGTATGAACAAACTTTGTAAACCTTGCAGGTTTGTACGGAACCCTCGGTGCGCGGAGTCCGACTCGCACTTGGCCGGTTTTTTTTTACAGTTGGAAGCATCAGTGTGGTGAAATGTAATATTTATTTTGCTGTATGGATTGGTTTGCTTGTGACATGTTTGTACTACACGAAGGGTTCCGGATTCGATCGCCGGGCAGTACAAACATTTATGTGTACTTTTTATGGCATAAGTGAATGGGGCGATCAGTGTGCTTACCTGGTGGTAAGTGATACAACCTGACCATGAGAAACGCAGTGTTGAAGGATTATTATCATTATTTCCTTTTTTCGAACTGACTACCGCTGTTGGCTGCAGGTGGCCTTTACAGCTCACAGGGCAATTTATTATTTCCCATCAATACTGCCCTACGTCCAACACCATTGAAGACAGATTGTTGGGTCTCTTTAACCTGGTAATTTTCATGTACATGTAAGTGTATTCTATAAAAAGGCTATACTAATGAGTTTTCTTGGGTGCTTCTTTCTCAACAGGCCAAAAAACTGAAGTGTTTTTTATCAAGTATTGTAATTCATTTTGTGCTTCACTTTGGTATTTTTTAATCGTCTATAGGCAGACATTTGACCGCCATCTCACCTGATGATAAGTGATGATGCGGCCGAGGATGGACCATGCCAAATATTTTCATGTACATTTCATTTTGACGACCCATTTGGTGTTGCGGTTGAGAGGTCGGCTGCAACACCAAGGGTTCCGGGTTCGATCCCCGGGCAGTACAAACATTTGTGTGCATGAACATGTCTGTTTGTAATGGTCTGGGTGTTTTCTATTTATAATATGTATGTATTTACAAAAAAAAATGTATATAAGTATATTTATCCGTTGTTTAGTACCCATAAAACAGGCTTCACGCTTAACTTGGGACTAGATGGCGCTGTGTGAATGTCAGTGGATATTTATTTATTATTTATTTATTCAAATGTTGTATTTTGTTTGTCGTCTATAAATAAGAGCTTTTTGTTGGCTTGATCTAAACAAAAGGATTTTGGCTTTGATGAATTTACGCTGACAATTTCATCCATGTCTCCCTAACAACAAGGTACTATTATTGTATCTTTAATGACTCAGTCCGAAAGGGATCCCCTTACGAGCAGTAAAAGTTTAGTGTCTCAAAATAGAACTAATTACATGTCTTTTTGTAGCGGAAGACATTCGTTGCCTAACAAGTCTTCTTAACTGGAATCGCGTAAAGAGCTCCATCGCAGTAAAACTTTGTGAAGTTAATGTGGACCACCCCTTATTGTTAATAATATATCGTACTTGGTTCATGAAAATTTTGAAGTCAAATTAGACGACCCATTTGGTGTAATGGTCGAGACGTTGGCTACTACACCAAGGGGTCTGGGTTCGATCCCCGGGCAGTACAAACATTTGAGTGCATGAATGTAATGGTCTGGGTGTTTCTATGTATAATATGTATGTATTTACACTTAAAAAGTATCTAAGTATGTTTATCAGTCATTTAACTGCAAGGCTCCTCTGCTTAATATGGGGCAAGATGGCGCTGTGTGAGCGTCAGTGGATATTTATATATTTATGTTGGATTTCCCAGACTTGTCCGAGTTAGCAGGCAACAGTGAAGAAGACCGTAAGATATTGATTTTGTCACAAATAAACAATATGTTCTATTCAACCTATCGTAGTCCACTGCTGGACATAGGCCTCCCTCATTTTGGGCCAGATATCCCGGTCCTCCGCTTTTCTCAACCAGCCTCCACCAGCGGCCTTTCGCAATTGGTCGGTCCATCGGGCCGGAGGGCGTCCTACGCTATGCTTGCCGAAACGCGGTCTCCACTTTTTTACACTAAAAATATGTTAATGTAAAAAAAACACGAGTGATCGCAGCTTACAATACAACAGCCACCACCTCTCATCGCTGAACCCACGTCGACTGCACGACAGGAACTCTCCAATTAATTCGGTAAAAAAGGAGAGAAAATAGATAAGACATATTGATGTATAAGGTGTTTTTCTATGTACAATATGTATGTATTTAAAAAATATATATATAAGTATGTTTATCCGTTGTTTAGTACCCATAATACAGGCTTCACGCTTAACTTGGGGCTAGATGACGCTGTGTGAATGTCTTTGATAAAAAAATGATGAAGTCTCAAAAAGGTGTTCAATGTTTCGGCAATTTCATAAGTAAAGACCTTATATACAATCTGCTGAAGTAAGGACCCTTTATGATTTTTTAATTCAACATTACCCAAATAGCTAATTAGCGGTATAAAAAATAAAATAAACTGTAATTTATATGGTAACACACGATTTCCTTAAACTTAAAAACTATACAAAAAAAACATAAAATATCTCTAAACAAACAAAACCCTTGGTGTAATAGACTTCTTAACCATTACTCCACCGGGATCGTAGTTATTTAACCGAAGAAACGTGGCATATGTTTGTATGAATTGTTAATGCATTTGTAACCACATGCTTGTAACTTTCGCGAGGGATCAAACAATTAGGGAGGGGGAAAATACGTGACGGGAATCCGAAGCGTCTAATATTGTAACTTAAGGATAATCAAACCTTATTTGTAAGTTTATAAAGTACATTTTAAAGTCCAAATAAGGATTAATTTATGTGTTTTGTTAATTACATTGAGATATTGTGCGAGTGTTTAATTACTGTTTTACTGAGGCAAACAGCGCATTATTTCTTTTCCTACTTAATTTACGAGTAAAAGCTCAATATCCACTCACTCATTCTAGTTCAGGAGTCGGGGCCACAAAAATTAATTGTACCTATTTTTACTACAGTCTCTCTCCCTTGAATCTATCATAATCCACTGCTAGACATCTGTCTTTCTCATTTTGTACCAGATATCCCGGTCCTCCTCCAATGTTGCCTTCCGATCTGGAGGGTGCAGGTTCAAATCTCACCACGTACCAATGTCTGTCTTCCCATACGTAGAATAGCAACTGTTGTCTTTGTCTGTCGTATTTTCTAACTTTATGTACGTTTTTCCGACGCTCTAAAGGTGAAGGAAATCATCATTAGGGAAACCTGCGCACGCCTACCAAGAAATTAAAAGGTTGTGCGTGAAGTCGTCCAATCCGCGTCTAGGGCCTATTCATCCTATACGGGTAAGCTCGTGACCTCGTGGAGTCGTTTAGTGGGCTGATGACGATGATCCACTACAGAAGCCCTTCCTAAATAACTTCAATTTTTCCAATCAAAAGTTTTATGCATGTTAGTTATGCCCAAGCAAACCCTCTTGCATCCATTTTGCATATCAGATTTTATACAGAGTTAAAACTTTGAAAGCACAAAAGAATCGGTTCGCCGAGGGAGCAAGTTCCGAGCCCCGCATAGTTCGATTGCTATTCAAGAAACTTGCCAATAGTGAATCAGATGCCTTCGAAATGACAAAAGCGCAGGTGGCCAATTTGCAATTCCCAAAGGCATCTACGAGACGGTTATTGAGGACAATTTTATGGTATTACTTTTTGACAAGGCTCGTAACAACTGAGGTAATTACTAGGTGATAGACTCGATACTGAGTCGTTTAGGTACCACCGCAGTGCCAGATATCGTCTCGTGAAATACGAGTGTTTGCACTTCTGTGTTTCGGGATGAGGGCACTGTACCTAATAATATTACCGGGTATAAGAGACGTTACATCTGTCGTCTCGTGTAAAACCCAGCTATCGTCCCGAGAAATAAGAGTGTTTTTGTCGGGATGAGGGCATGTTNTGCCCTACGTCCAACACCATTGAAGACAGATTGTTGGGTCTCTTTAACCTGGTAATTTTCATGTACAGTAAGTGTATTCTATAAAAAGGCTATACTAAAGTTTCTTGGGTGCTTTTCTCAACAGGTCAAAAAACTGAAGTGTTTTTTATCAAGTTTGTAATTCATTTTTGTGCTTCACTTTGGTATTTTTTAATCGTCTATAGACATTTGACCGCCATCTCACCTGATGATAAGTGATGATGCGGCCGCGGATGGACCATGCCAAATATTTATTTCAAATGTTGTATTTTGTCGTCTATAAATAAGAGCTTTTTGTTGGCTTGATCTAAACAAAAGGATTTTGCTTTGATAAATTTACGCTGACAATTTCATCCATGTCTCCCTAACAACAAGGTACTATTTATGTATCTTTAATGACTCAGTCCGAAAGGGATCCCCTTACGAGCAGTAAAAGTTTAGTGCTCAAAATAGAACTAATTACATGTCTTTTTGTAGCGGAAGACATTCGTTGCCTAACAAGTCTTCTTAACTGGAATCGCGTAAGAGCTCCATCGCAGTAAAACTTTGTGAAGTTAATATATGTGGACCACCCCTTATTGTTAATAATATATCGTACTTGCTTCATGAAATTTTGAAGTCAAATTAGACGACCCATTTGTGTAATGTCGAGACGTTGGCTACTACACCAAGGGGTCTGGGTTCGATCCCGGCAGTACAAACATGAATGTAATGGTCTGGGTGTTTCTATGTATAATATGTATGTATTTACACTTAAAAGTATCTAATATGTTTATCAGTCATTTAACTACAAGCTCCTCGCTTAATATGGGGCTAGATGGCGCTGTGTGAGCGTCAGTGGATATTTATATATTTATGTTGGATTTCCAGACTTGTCCGAGTTAGCAGGCAACAGTGAAGAAAACCGTAAGATATTGATTTTGTCACAAATAAACAATATTCTATTCAATATAATTTCTAGTACGACACCAGTCTCTCGCGATATAGTTTTTATTGAAATGTCTAAGTAACTTCTCATTGTTTTTTTGTAGTAGCTATATTGTGAAAGAGAAATAAATAAATAAATAAATATGTTCTATTCAACCTATCGTAGTCCACTGCTGGACATAGGTCTCCCCCATTTTGGGCCAGATATCCCGGTCCTCCGCTTTTCTCAACCAGCCTCCACCAGCGGCCTTTCGCAATTGGTCGGTCCATCAGGCCGGAGGGCGTCCTACGCTAGCCAAAACGCGGTCTCCACTTTTTTACACTAAAAATATGTTAATGTAAAAAAAACACGAGTGATCGCAGCATACAATACAACAGCCACCACCTCTCATCGCTGAACCCACGTCGACTGCACGACAGGAACTCTCAAATTATTCGGTAAAAAAGGAGAGAAAATAGATAAGACATATTGATGTATAAGGGTGTTTTCTATGTATAATATGTATGTATTTCCATAAAAATAAATATAAGTATGTTTATCCGTTGTTTAGTACCCATAATACAGGCTTCACGCTTAACTTGGGGCTAGATTCAGCCAAAAAAAGTGCATTTAACACTACACCGTCTTTTCGTGACACGTTTATCCCTGTGACTGATGAACTGAACTTGCTTGGCGTGGAGTTGACGAGTGACCTTAACTTCAGCAAAAACATTGAGTCCAAAGCTCAAATAGCCTCAAAGAAGTTGGGCATCCTAAATAGGGTGAAGCGGTACTTCAAACCAGGTCAGCTTCTTACTTTATACAAAGCTCAAGTCCGACCTAACATGGAGTAGGTACTGCAGTCATCTTTGGGATGGTTCAGCAAAATGTCATCTTGCTACTTTGGACTCAATCGATCGCAGAGCCAGAAAACTGATTGGCGATCAGGCGCTCGTTAATTCTAAACTGCAGAGCTTATCCCACCGCCGTAAAGTAACATGTTTGTCAGTTTTTTACAGGCTCTACTTTGGTGAGTGTTCTTCCGAGCTCCACGCACTTATCCCATCGTCACCCTTTCACCATAGGTTATCAAGGCGAACTGCAAAATTCATCCGTTTGTAGTTGACGTTCCCCGCATTCGGACTAAGCGTTTTGCGTCTTCTTTCATTATGCGTAGAGCTAGGGAATGGAATGACCCCTGCGTTTGGTGTTTCCGGCCACTTACAACCTCGTGGCATTCAAAAACGAGTGAATAGGCTTTTTCTGGGCAAGCTCGCTCCATCTTAGAGCACGTCTCTTCCCATAGGATAGTCTGTGCTCAAGAGTAAGCCCATCAGATATAAAAAAAAAAAAAAAAAATAGATGGCGCTGTGTGAATGTCTTTGATAAAAAAATGATGAAGTCTCAAAAAGGTGTTCAATGTTTCGGCAATTTATACATAAGTAAAGACCTTATATACAATCTGCTGAAGTAAGGACCCTTTATGATTTTTTTAATTCAACATTACCAAATAGCTAATTAGCGGTATAAAAAATAAAATAAACGGTAATTTATATGGTAACACACGATTTCCTTAAACTTAAAAACTATACAAAAAAAACATAAAATATCTCTAAACAAACAAAACCCTTGGTGTAATAGACTTATTAACCATTACTCCACCGGGATCGTAGTTATTTAACCGAAGAAACGTGGCATATGTTTGTATGAATTGTTAATGCATTTGTAACCACATGCTTGTAACTTTCGCGAGGGATCAAACAATTAGGGGGGGAAAATACGTGACGGGAATCCGAAGCGTCTAATATTGTAACTTAAGGAATCAAACTTATTTGTAAGTTTATAAAGTACATTTTAAAGTCCAAATAAGGATTAATTTATGTGTTTTGTTAATTACATTGAGAGATTGTGCGAGTGTTTAATTACTGTTTACTGAGGCAAATAGCGCATTATTCTTTTCCTACCTAATTTACGAGAAAAGCTTAATATCCACTCACTCATTCTAGTTCAGGAGTCGGGGCCACAAAAATTAATTGTACCTATTTTTACTACAGTCTCTCTCTTGAATCTATCATAATCCACTGCTAGACATGTCTTTTCATTTTGTACCAGATATCCCGGTCCTCTCCAATGTTGCCTACCGATCTGGAGGGTGCAGGTTCAAATCTCACCACGCACCAATGTCTGTCGTACCATACGTAGAATAGCAACTGTTGTCTTTGTCTGTCGTATTTTCCTAACTTTATGTACGTTTTTCCGACGCTCTAAAGGTGAAGGAAATCATCATTAGGGAAACCTGCGCACGCCTACCAAGAAATTAAAAGGTTGTGCGTGAAGTCGTCCAATCCGCATCTAGGGCCTATTCATCCTATACGGGTAAGCTCGTGACCCTCGGTGGAGTCGTTTAGTGGGCTGATGACGATGATCCACTACAGAAGCCCTTCCTAAATAACTTCAATTTTTCCAATCAAAAGTTTTATGCATGTTAGTTATGCCAAGCAAACCCTTGCATCCATTTTGCATATCAGGTTTTATACAGAGTTAAAACTTTGAAAGCACAAAAGAATCGGTTCGTCGAGGGAGCAAGTTCCGAGCCCCGCATAGTTCGATTGCTATTCAAGAAACATGCAATAGTGAATCAGATGCTTCGAAATGGACAAAAGCGCAGGTGGCCAATTGCTATTCCCAAAGGCATCTACGAGACGGTTATTGAGGACAATTTTATGGTATTACTTTTTGACAAGGCTCGTAACAACTGAGGTAATTATAGGTGATAGATCGATACTGAGTCATTTAGGTACCACGCAGTGCCAGATATCGTCCGTGAAATACGAGTGTTTGCACTTCTGTGTTTCGGAATGAGGGCACTGTACCTAAAAATTACGGTATAAGAGACGTTACATCTTCGTCTCGTGTAAAACCCAGCTATCGTCCCGAGAAATAAGTTTTGCACTTCTGTGTTTCGGGATGAGGGCATGTGTGGCTTGCAAAATTACCGGGTATAATAGTAACATTTGTCGTCTCGTGTAAACGTTTTTATTCTTCTTTTAAAGTTATGTGTACAGGACGGTCAGGACGTTCACTAATGCAAGTGATACGCTAACCATGACAGAGTGGCATTTAAGGCGACCAAAACAGGTAGACGGTTATTATCCTCCATCAATGCGCACGTCGCCCGACACCGAGACGACAGATGTTAGGTCTCTTATACCCGGTAATTTCATTAGCTACAGTGCCCTCCCCGAAACACAAAAGTGCATAACACTCCTGTTTCACGGGATGATAACTGGCACTGCGGTGGTACTTGCCTAGACGACTCAGTATCAAGTCTACCACCTAGTAGATTTTATTAACAATTGGTGCAATGACATTAAGAAACATGATGTCATGGTTCACATTCATTTTTAATACAGATTTCATTATCGGCGCTAGATATACAGCTTCTGAGGATGACTATCAGTAATTAGCGGGACTGGCATGTAGCCAATCCGGATTGCACTCCGGGCTCCATGCCCAGAGATATTCCCGGTTTATTAACCAAATATTTGCTGTGGTTTTACCTGATTTCTGATACCAAAACCAAATAGCACGTTTGTTTTACTAAACAATTTAATGGGTCATCATAGCGTCGGTGGCTCAATTGTGTGGATTGTTGTTTTCCAATCGGGAGGGCGCAGGTTCAAATCCCGCCACGTACCAATGTGTTTTCGAATTTTCGAAATTATATGTACGTTATCCGACGCTCTTACGGTGAAGGAAAACATTGTGAGGAAAATTGCGAACGCCTGCGAAGAGATTCAAAGGTTGTGCGTGAACCGAGCCAATCCGAACTGGGCCCGCGTGGACGACTAAGGCATATACACCCTATACGGGTAAGCTCGTGCCCCTCGGTGGGGGCGTTTAATGAGCTGATGATGATGATGAAGCATGTGCGCTACTGGCGCGTGAACTCATGTCCCTTATCAAAATAAGCTCTTACTTTAAGACCTAGTCAATCAAAATTAAAGGACTTATGGACTTTCTAAGAAGGTATATGGGAATAATTTTCAACAAAATTATGAAGAAAACAATGCTTGATGTCATTGATTACTGAAGTGAATATTTTACGAATATATCGTGATGTTTATATTGGAGAAACAAAGCATTTTGTTATCACGGTAACAGCTCCTGCCAAGCTTAATGATAAAGTAACATAACTTAAGATTAGCGACAAAAATTATTCTTTAAACATCAAACGAACACAAGTCATTAAACATTAACCCATAAACGTGTCTTATACTATAATTATTTATAATATATAAGCAACGCAGAATAGAAACTCACGTATGGAAATAAGATACTCAAAACAAAATTCACCAGTGAAATATGATCCGGACATCGAACCTGCGACCGCACGTGCTGGCCGGCCGCCAAAAATGCTTGAAAACCTTGCTTTAGAAAATCTATGTAAAAATCTCACGACCTAACTACGACAGGACTACTACCTTTATAAAAAAAACAAGCCATTTCGCCTGCTTGAACTTCGTGTTATACGAACACAAAGTTATCTTTCATTTGCCCCAAAAATCTCATACAAACATGTTTGTAGAAACTGTGGAATGTTTCAAACTCAAATATGGGGGAAAACTCGAACTGAAATCAGTTTGTCACAACAGTTTAAGGGTGGAGCAAACAACTGGGTAAAGAATAATTATTCTTATGTAGGACACGTGGAAACTGGGAGGTGTTTTGGAAGAGTGGTGCACAATTACTTTATGTATTTATACCTTATATTTAGGTCATCATCATCATCAGCTCATTAAACGTCCCCACCGAGGGCATGAGCCTTCCGTATGGGTGATTAGGCCTTAGTCGTCCACGCGGCCCAGTGCGATTGGACGACTTCACACACAACCTTCGAATCTCTTCGCAGGCGTGCATGAATGTTTCCTCACGATGTTTTCCTTCACCGTAAGAACGTCGGATAACGTACATATATTTCGGAAATTCGAAAATACATTGGTACGTGTCGGGATTTGAACCTCAGCCCTCCCGGTAGGAAGGCGACAGTCACAATACTGAGCCACCGACGCTCTACATTTAGGTAATAACGCTCATTTTTAGTTAGCAAGAAATATTCATTTTGTTAACTTTGAGTGTGTGAGAATATATGAGATTGACAAAATAGGGTTTCGTTTTATATATGAGTACATGAAAAATCTCAGAAACTAAATATTATTAATATAATATTTTTTATAATTTTCTTTTGTCGGAAATTTCGTACATGGCACTAGCATAGCAAAGACCAATACCAATCGTAGATTGCCATACGTTGATGGCATAGAATGAAGTGATTTTAATAACGTCATCATTGGAAACAAAAGTGGAATATTTTATTAATAATTTACAGCTAAGTAAATCCGATACGATATTATTATTTCACAGACTATAAATAGACTTAACCAAAGACAAAATTGCTTCAATTCGGTGAGGTGAAATAAAGACCCCAGCAGAAGTCCTTTAAGATAGTCTTCAGTGTCTTAAAACTTGAGATCGAATTATTTGACTAAGCATCTATCTTTAAAACGTTCCATTATTCAATGCACTACCAAAATCTTCAAATAATACGATTTCAACCAGACTACACAACCACACTTAGGGTCACAGAGATATTCAAGATCTTCCTTATACATATTGTATTGTTCAAGATTACCAAGGACAATCTTGGGCCCACTATATTAAGTAACATGTCGCAGCTTACAAAACCAAAGGATGACCGTGTATACGAGGGCTGATAAATAGGTCACATGAGAGGCTAGCATAGTCCGATGAGATAATGGTTGTATCATCAATCTAGCGACGATGCTCTCGAGTAGGGTTATCGCTGGCTTTGGTAACATCTTTAATATCTTTAGACTTTCAACTTTTTTCCTTGTAAACTAAGGATTGAGGTATTTAACATATTTATTATTGCACCTATATCAATATTTTTTTTCAGACATATTACTAACGGGGTTTCTCAATAAACAGAACGATAATGCGGATTCAGATCAGATAATTCTGGTTTATCGTTAAATCTGAAGCTAATGCGTTTCAAATAATAAAAGAAAACTTCAAAACTTGTAGATATTTGAAAGACTAGATAAACGAAAATAAAATTCAGAGTAGAGAAATAGCAAAAACTTATCCTTGTTGTAAAATATAAAATAAAACAAAAGGTAATTAGATAGAAACACTTTTTTTCGTACAAGAACTTTTCCCTATTTCGAACTCTTTTCCTTCTGTTAGTACCTAATGAATTCAGAAATATACGGTTTAAAAGTGGAGGCAACCTAGACGGAGGTAATCCCTTTCACTAAGCTTCTGGACGTCTTAAGCTGAAGACGGTTAAACTACTGGATCTCGACGTTTTATTCTCTTGCTTAGAGTCTTAAAATAATTAAGTAAGAAATAAGGAAAGAGAACCGTTTTGAACAAAGTAACTAATCATAAAGTAAATGCTAATAAGAGTACATCGTTTCTTATACTCATGTAAGTCGCAGCAATTTTACTTCCTATTAAAATAGTTACATTACCCAGTACCTATTTGAGACGATCATTAAATAGTATAATGTTGAATCATGGTAGCTTTCTCTCATTTAATGTATCCAAATAGTTACTGCTTCCAACCGCCCCAAGCGTTGAAGTCATACAAAACCCTCACTATAGCTAAAAGGCCTGAATCCAGTAATGCACTGTCTTGGGCTATTTTTTTTTTTATTTTTTTATTCGTAACACCAACAGCTCTAATACAGTTTGTTGAATTACAATTAGAAGTACAAGTTATGTCTAAGCTATTTATAGGTATTCGCAATTATTTCTAAATGCACATACGTTTACGATAACTATGACAAGCCAGTGGGCAATCTAAAATAAAAAAAATTAAAATAAAGGATTAAAACTACATTTCAAAAAAATTCTGCAGAAATATCTTAGCTACATTCGCAGGTTAAATTGGAACATATCAAACTTTCCATGTATTTAATTATATCACGTCATAATTTGTCTATTTGTGTATACTGCGACTTAACAAAATTCGAGCAGATTTGAAATTCAGTTATAAATTACTAAGATTTCATCAACAGTCAAAAGATATTACAATGCATTTTCCTTTGTATCACAGTCCACTACTTGGAAATAGGTCTAACATATCCTTTTCAAATATATGCAACTTTCCCTTACCAAGCAATAAACCCGTGAAACATTAAGAAAAAAGAAATAAGTTGATATATTACCTACTAGTATTTTAACCTTATGTGACATAATCGATAACATTATTACGTCATTAACATCCTATGGCTAAGCCTCGGCTGAGCTAATATTTAAAAGCGGAAATTTATACAATATCTCTTTTAAAACACCGCTTAACCCGTAAGGTATAGGACCTGCGACCTAATGGCGTCGTTACAAGATAAAGCAGACGATAATACTAAGTCAAGGTTGAACCGAAAAATGAACATCGTTATAACGTTACTTAAAACTATAGAAAGATTATTTCTTTGAGAGTGGAATTTTTGTTTGGTTGCAGATGTTCCTAATGCAAGATAGAGGCTAAAGGTAATTTAAAACTCAGAATTTGACTAAACTTATAGGGTCTCACTTAAGGATTAAATCGAAATGATGTTAAGCACAAAGAGCTAAAGTAACGACGTCGCTCGCCGGATCAGCAAGTTAAAGTGGCAGTGGGCCTCTCGTCCAATAACTGATGGTTGGAGCAGACGATCTTGGAGTGGAGACCGCGTCTTAACAAGCGTAACGTAGACGCCCTCCGGCCTGAGACTGCGAAAGATCACAAACGGAGGCTGGCATGAGGAAACGAAGCAACCGGGATATCTGTGGTAAAGAGCGAGAGAAAATCTTAAGATGTATAGACCTCACCTATAAACTACATATATGAAACATACGACAGTGTACATGAACTGTCAAGAATAACTTACCATATATAGTCCCTTTCAGGTAAATTTCCGACTGAAATTTCTACGAAGAACTCTAAAAGATAAGTCATAAAAAGCTTGTAATGATTTCGAAGACGCCTCGCGGAGAGCACAAACAGTTAACTCTATTGCGCGGAGAAATTCAATTAATCAGCCCGCCCCTTAAATAGTTAAGGGAGTTCGCAGCGGTGAGGCGATACTTGAGCTGGTTAAAGACTTAGTTATATGATAGAGGGTTTAATAAAAAATATGTATGAGATTATGTGTCTTATTTGGAACCCAATCCAAGAGAATAGGATGAGCTGTATAATAGAAATGTTTTATTCTAAGTAGAAATCCATGACTAACACCAGGTGTTCAGTGATCTCCTGGCAAAGCTTGATTATTTGTGTCTTTGTCAAATAAAGGTCAAAGACTGACACAGAATTTGTCATATTTTTTTTGACCCAGATCATGACAGAAGCAGTGATGAAGGAAATTTATAACAGTAGGGTGCCATTTCTTTCCGTCAACGCTGCTCTGCGCCTTACACATGTTAGGTCTCTTTTTCCCGGTAATTTATGCTTTCATACCGAAACACAGAAAGAACAAAACATCCTATTTTACGGGACGATATGGCTCTACGATGGTACTACCTACCTAGACGACTAAGTACCGAGTCTACAACATGTAATGTAATTTTTTAGAAAAAAATCATTTATACAGATATTGGAAACTCTTCTTTAACCCGCCAATGACGTCTTAGGGCGCCAGACACAATAGATTTTCTATTATGTATCCCGGCGTTCAATGTGTTAGAGACAAGACTCTAAATGTATTTTGGTAAAAAAAAAGGTTTCTAAGGTAAAATCTACAGTGTTGGCTTTCCCAAAAATGGTTTAACTTAACTAACAGATGTATAGCGCGGTACTAAAGTTTAACTCAATGGTAGACCACTTTAATTAACGACACGCACGCGTCTGAGCAGGATCGTCAACATTTTTGACTAATTAATTCTTCAGCTCCTGGAAAGGGTGCTTCTCACGTGAAGTTTGAAGGGTGCTTTTGTAGGTACTTATACTATACATACCTACAGTATTACAAAGTATGGCCCTATGAGATAATGGTTGAATCATCAATCTTGTGAACGCCTTCAATTATTTTGTTAACGCACAAATTTAAAATGTCTTTTAATTTTTTTTTTGTTAAAGTGTACGGACAGATCAAGACGCTCACCTGATGGTAAGTGATACACCTGACCATGACATAGCGGCATTTAAGCAGGCAACAACTTAATGGATTTATTAGGTCTCTAGTTAACCGGCACGACGTAGCTACAGTGAAATTACAATAACGCTCCTATTTCCTGGGACGATATCTGGCACTGCGATGGTACCTACCTAGATGACTCAGTACCAAGCCGTCCGTCCCATTGAAAACATTTATTTTACACACGAACTTAAGAACCTTTAACAGTAACAATAGTGTAGGTTGTGCTCGTCTTCAAAGTCATAAATGCCAACACACACTGGTCGAAAACCTACGTCTTGATAATGATCTCGTGAACTTTCCAACGCTGCCCCTTTCATTGATTGATATGCGCGGTACATATAAAGTTAACTCATGGTAGACCACTTTAATTAACACCGCACGCGTCTGAGCAGGATCGTCAACATTTTTGACTAATTAATTCTTCTGCTCCTGTGTAAAGGGTGCTTCTCACGTGAAGTTTGAAGGGTGCTTTTGTAGGTACTTATACTATACATACCTACAGTATTACAAAGTATGGCCCTATGAGATAATGGTTGAATCATCAATCTTGTGAACGCCTTCAATTATTTTGTTAACGCACAAATTTAAAATGTCTTTTCAATTTTTTTTTGTTAAAGTGTACAGGACGATCAAGACGCTCACCTGATGGTAAGTGATACACCTGACCATGACATAGCGGCATTTAAGCAGGCAACAACTTATGGATTGTTATTAGGTCTCGTATACCGGCACGACGTAGCTACAGTGAAATTACAATAACGCTCCTATTTCCTGGGACGATATCTGGCACTGCGATGGTACCTACCTAGATGACTCAGTACCAAGCCGTCCGTCCCATTGAAACACAATTTAATTTTACACACGAAATTAAGAACCTTTAACAGTAACAATAGTGTAGGTCTGTGTTGTCGCTTCATAAAGTCATAAATGCCAACACACACTGGTCGAAAACCTACGTCTTGATAATGATCGCCGTGAACTTTCCGAACGCTGCCCCTTTTATTGGATTCGACGAGATACCTCCTTCTCGAAGTTAGACTTATCCATTTGGACAACTTGTCCCGGGTACATAGTCGTCTACAACTTCAGAACTACCAACCGGTATAGGTACAAAATGGATATTATCCGTTCGTCTAATTATAAGTTCAGATTAAAAAGAAAATGTAGCTCTGCTAACATATGATTTTTTAATATTTTCAAAGTTCATATCTTGCCACGTACCAATATATTTTCGAATTTTCGAAATAATATGAACGTTTATCGGACGCTCTTATGGTGAAGGAAAACATTGTGGCCTATCAACCCTATACTCAAGCCCTCGGATAGTCTCGAGCCCCTCGGTGGACGTTTAATGAGCTGATGGTGATAACAAAGCTATTGAATATAGCAATTTAAGTTTGCAAGTACTAAGTTCCCACTCGAATTGTTGAACTTCTTCACAACAAAACAACTTGTGCCGTTCGAGGAATTATGAAACGCTCCACAGAACTAGATTAATTAGTCAGAAATAAAAACGTACGTAGACGTTTTGAGCATGAAAGTGTTAATTAAATTCCATTATGGCCGCTGACTTTCAACATACGAGAAGAAAAGATTATTTATGCTTTCCTTTTTTCTCAATTATCTTTGCAGCTTTAATGTCTGCAAGCTACAAAATCCTTAGTTTTTAAAAGGTTTCTAATAAAATAGAGAAGCAAGCCAATCTTACGCTAAATCTCATTCCGAGATAAAACTGGAAAGTACTGGAACCTTTATAAAATAACTCAAATGTACTGTGAAAATTTTCTTTTAAACCTGAAACAGGTAATTTGAGAGAAAGGGGGTGGCAGACAGGGGAACTGAAGGGTGGGTGCTCGTGACCCACTGGCGCGAAGGATGGCAATTAAAAAGGGTCGCAGAGGAACGATTAACCGTTGACTGCTGCAGTAATTATTCCAATCAGGACCTGGAAAGAAATCTTTGGAGCCGGGAACATTAATGGAATTAATGTTACGACTTAATGAGCTCTATTCGAGTTTAAATTCGTTTTCTTTATGCATACGACGCGGGGTTTTTGTTTATCTGTATTTTAGCAATGAAAGTTACGAAAACAGACCCTATTTTGTTATGGACATCCCGGTCCTCCGCTTTCCTCATCCAGGCTCCTTAAGCGATTTCACAAGTCATCGGTCCACCAGGCAAAAAGTTCTTCAGTTTCCATGAAGGTTTCTGTGGCAAGTTTATTTTTTTACTGTACGTTTTTGTGTTTTGACGTTCATGAGCGCTCATTGTAAGACTAAATTGAAAAAAATGATTTCGACTTTGATATCCAGTGACCTGTATGGCTGAAATGATGATGAACTACTACACAGACAGGTAACAGAAATATTGTGATGGAGGTTAATACGGAAACGACATATTGTTATGTATTTTTTATGCGATAAGTGAACAGGACGGTCAGTGCGCTCACCTGTTGTTAATTGATACGTATGTCCATGACAAAAACAATGTTTAAGGAAATTATTAACAGTGGGTAGTTTTTATTTTTCCGTCAACACAGCTCTCTGCGCCCGTCACCCAAGATAACAGATGTTAGGTCTGTTATACCCGGTAATTATACTAGCTTCAGTGCCCTCACAGAAATGCAAAACACTCCTATTTCACGGGACAAATCTGGCACAGCAGTGTTAACTTAAGGTACCGCTCAGTACCGAGTCTAATACCAATTTTCAAGTGTGAATGTTTGTCAGCCGCTGCAGTCTGTGTGTCCCAAAATCAACAGGGCGATACTGACTTCGGCCACGGGCTAATGAGTACAAACCGCCCTGTGCAACACCACGTGACGCCCTCTAGCGGATAACGCTTCAAATTGCCGACGGAGCAATAACGCGAAATTATTTCTTTATTTATTTAAGGATTTTTTTATTTCACTTATACGTAACATAACAAATCGCTGTTATACTGTAAAGCTGCCACGACATGCACTAATAATATACTCGTATGTCTTTTAATAAATTAATTAAAATTTAAACAATTAACAAATAAAATGAAATTATATTTGAAACAAAACTATTTCCCGGAACTAATAACAAAGATTTAAATTTGCGCAGTGAGAATGACATATCACATTGTACTGGGGTTGTTACAGACGAGCGCGAAAATTTACTAAATTGTGATTGTATTCTGTTTATCGTGGAGATATGACAAAGATTACTTTTGAGCTTTTTGCTTTAATTAGAAAGTAGCCTTATTTATTTTATTGATAGTAGACAAAAAATTACTGTGTTCACAGACAAACTGCAAAATCCAACTTATTCTCTAAAAATTCTAAATAGCTTAAATAAATACGCAACGCAATTTCATTCGTTACATTGTTATGTGTTTAAATTAATGCGTGCGGATAGGAAAACTTCTACAGAAACGGTAACATAGGAATTTGTTTTAATAAATAATTTCAAACAACCATCTAAACATAAATTAATCGAGTTAATACGTACACTTATGCCTACGTTTCATAATTTACTCTATCCTTTCATAAACACATTTCTTCAATATTGAAATAGGATGTGTTAGTAAATTTAACTTTAAAATGTTAGTAATTTTTTATGTATGTTAAAAAAAGGTATTTTTTCAAACACGTTTATCAATAATACACATGCCCAGTATGCAGTATGCTTATATGCAAATAAGCAGTGCATACCCAGTGCGTCAGACCACAGATTCCCAATACAGGAGATGGGGCAAGCCGCGTTTTTAAGTGCGACAAATGTAAGCTCAACGAGCATACACTGGTTGCCGTTTACGCTCTGTGAGACGAGTCAAGACGCACGAATATTAAAAGAAATTACCGTTTTTTCCCAAAATGCCATCCTGTGCAATTTGTAACATGCAATCATCGCAATGAATCAGTAAATTTACCTTGGTATTTCTTGAAATATAATAACTTTTCACAGGTAAGAACCGAAAAGAAATTGCGACACTGGGACTGCCTGTAAACTTGGCGGCTTGTCCAGTCTAATTGTATATTCGGATGTCTGTGGTTCAGACAAACCGGAAAATCGCCAACTTATTTGATGATTCCCACTTATTCGCCCATTTTCCTCTACAAATTTGAAACCATAGCCGATCTGCTGTCATCAACAGCAATCAATTTGACAAAAATGTATACTATTTAATGTTTTTGCGTTGAGTGTTATTCACTTTGCATACCCTACTCATAATCTTTGTGCACGTCACTGCACATACCCAAGCACTAATAAATAAATCAACCCCAAACAATATCTGAATCATTGAAGGAAACTCTCAGGAGAACCAATATGGTTAATATTTAACTATTATGGCAAAATCCTGCATCAATGGAGCAGAAACGTTCAATCGATAGAATTCCCTGGAGTTTACCGCCGCCAATTTAGGAAGCACAAATCTGTCATCAAATTATTAAGACGAGTAGGTCGGTTCATATAAATGGCCCTCCGGTAAATAATAAGTTTTTTTGATAAATAAAAGTATTTATTGGATAAGATTATATCATATTTATGAAAAAACCTTCGCAAATGATGCATTATTTTGAAACATTCTTCGTTGCTGCTCCGTTCTATTGCTTGTAGCGTAATGATATATAGCCTATAGCCTTCTGGTATTGCAAGTATACATGTGCAGCAGTTTACCACCAGCCGTTTGGTGTTAGTTCGCCTCCTATAGTTTGTGGCATTGATAGCACATGTAGGCTTAATTGAGTTAGAAGGGATAGCGCTATTTATCGTATATAGCGTTATACCTTTCTAACTCTACTTAAAGATTAACTTGAGTCTCGTTAAAGAATATGGGCCTCAACTGGCAGATACATCATACACGTACATACACCCACACATACTCTCACACAAATTTAAATGTACGTTATTTTTTGTTCTAAAAACACGCACTGCACGGACTAAGTGTGGAAACCAACCCTACTAAATAGAACATTGTTGTAAAAAAGGGTGTCTTATGACATTTTGCAAAAACCGTAGAAAACAAAAGATAAACAATCCAGAAATTAATATGTATTTATTATATAAATATAATATTTTAAATTCCAAGCGAATTCGTTGTTCTTATATCATAGACAAAACTAATCGGTCGCTTCAACTTACAGCAGTTCATAAATAAACTTTTATTCAACATTATCGCAGGTAAGAAATATTTTGTTACGGTGATCACGTCAATAGTTGTCCCCTTAATGTATTCCAGAACACGACTCCAATCGCTTGACCTAAATACAGGTAATCACCGAGCGAGTTGAATTTAAAACGGTTTTGTAGTAGGAAATCTACAACAATTTAGGTTTTTTTTACTTTATTGGCTAAAAAGCTGGTACTTTTAATTTTTTTTCGGAATGACTGTTCGCGATAAAGTTCTCGCTAATCCAAGGAGCTTAAACACGATGATGTGTTGTGCATTCGTGCTTAAACACGATAGCGTGAATGTGCATTCACGCTATTGCCATAATGGAATGCCATATATGCAAATAAGCAGTGTGTGTTAAATCGCAATAATATAAGATCTCTCCTTATTTGGCCTACATCTTTTAAACGATAGGCAATCTGCAGTCAACAACTGTATATTATATTGTATAGTATTTTGAGAAAAGAAATTAATATTACTGTTTTTGCGAATCGTATCATTAACTTTGCATACACTGCGGAACCAGTACTTGCTTTATTATTATTATTATTTAGGTTTTGAGGGCTATTCAGGCTTATGCAGACCTGTAGTCACTTCGACCTAGAAGATCTTTTGTGACTCGCTCCTCTCTTAGAGTTCATCTAGTAGTTGGGCACTTTTTAGGAAGTTTAGGACCCTGCCCAACTTTATAGATTTGATGTCACTTGGGCATAGATAATAATTACCCAAGTGGATATTTCGCTTCCATTGTAAGGACCACAATTGCAGAGTAAGTGCATTGGTGTCTCTCTCTCTTCCGCGCAGAATCTGCAGGTTTCCGAGTCACTTAGCTTCATTTTGTGAAGGTAAGTCACCTTCAGCTTGCAGTGTCCAGTCAGTGCCCTTACAAGGACCCTGACCTTGGGTTTACTGAGCTGTAGCAGTTCAGAGGTTCGCTTCTTTGAGTAGGCTTTGATTAGCGCTTTTGAGTGAGCTGCCTCTGGTGACTCTAGCCAGTAGTTGACAGAGTCCTCGAGGAGCTTCTCTTCTAGTTCATTTTTCCTTAGGCTTTCAGGGATGCCACAGACAGGTTCTACAGTCTTTTGGATGGCGTTGGCCCCAGCCTTTGCGAGTTCATCAGCATTTTCGTTGCCAATGATGTCAGAATGACCTGGTACCCATTTGAGAGTTATCCTGTTATTTTCTCCCACGTCATTTAGTTTGGTCACGCAGTCTTTTACCAGCTTTGATTTTAAAGTGGTTGAGCTTAATGCTTTTAGAGCTGCTTGCTTTAAGGGCAGAAAAAGGTGGTAGAAATAATAATGCTAGGACTATGATTTTTAATCCTCTTCATTGTCTCGTCTTGTCGTCCAATGATTCATTCAGTCTCGTCAATTGTCTTAATGTCTTTTTCTACATGTCAAAAAGTGTTCATTCGCAGTCGGCCAGTCATGTCTGTCGAAGGAGGCTGGACGCCACGACACTGCTCACAATTTTAGGGCACGCCCCTGGATGATGGCTATGTTATGACCAACCGCCGGCTTTAATCAGAGCTTGGATATCAAACCGGGATACACCGGAATAGAATAAGCAAGCTGAAGTGTCAGAGGGCACACATTTGTCGCAAAAACCGATAACCGTTGGGATAAGCGTGTCCTGGAGTGGAGATATCTTGGAAAGCGTAGCGTGAAGCGACATCCGGCAATATGGAGTGATGTCATCCGTAAAGCGGCCGGTGGCAGTTGGCAACGAAAAACTAGGGACAAATCTATGTAACGTGCTTTTCGAGAGGCCTATGTTCAGCAGTGTACATGAGTAGGTTGATGATGATCATTCACATCAAGATGAATCCAACAAATCCAAAAACGAAGGCGTTCATGACCACTTTGGAGACACATCATCAAATCAGCGCGGTCCTACCATAATATTGTATTTAAATAAGTATGCGAAACAGCTCAATCAGGCAGCAGAGCTTGGGTCAATTTTGACTAGTTTCATTCCACCAAGACCTCGGAGGAATAAGAATCAAGACATATACACACGTGAAACTAATATATGCGTATTAACGACGAAACGCTAAGCTTATATACTTATATACCCTTACATATCCAGGATACTAGGTGGTAGACTCGATACTGAGTCGTCTAGGTAGGTACCACCGCAGTGCCAGATATCATCCCGTGAAACAGGAGTGTTATGCACTTTTGTGTTTAGGGATGAGGGCAATGTAGCTAGTGAAATTACCGGGTATAAGAGACCTAACATCTGTTGTCTCGGGTGACGGGCGCAGTGCGGCATTGATGGAGAATAATAACTGTCTATCAGTTGTTGGTCTCCTTTGATGCCGCTCTGTCATGGTCTGGCGTATCACTCACCATCAGGTGAGCGTCCAGACGGTCCTGTACACTTATAACATAAAAATAATACTTAAACTATTCTAGTATTAAGTAACATTTAAGTAATCTACTTGATCCTTAAGAAATGTGACTCAAATTAAGCCAGGAATTTATTGTCCGGCGACAGCTTTGGACGGACAAAGGAAGTTGTGAAGAATACTTAATTACCTTCAACTACTTGTTATCAAGGAAAAATATCCCTTAACAGTTAAGCTTTAAGGATATCTTGGTGCTGAACTCTGAAAGTCTTCAAGAGTCTGTGTAATAAGAAGCTTTAAAACTAAAAACTTTGCATTCCATTGGGTATCCAGTGAACTTATTTGCAGTAAATTTTCCTCACACTGCATCCAAATTAAACTTTACATCCCTTGAGTGAAACAATCCTGTTGTTTTACCGATTTATAAACATTTTCAGGAGTATTTTAATTCCTTAAAGTCAATTTAGGATGCGTGAAGGAATATAGACACTGACAGCGGCATTGGTTCTTATATTCAAAGTCACTCAATAGGAAATTAAGTGAGTTATGCTCGGGGTCTTTCTTTGTGAAAAATATCAGAAATTATTTTATCCGTAAGAGAACTAAAGCAATCAGTGGGCCTTTCAAGAATAAGACAGAACCGATGTTCGTGGGAGTAGACGAGTTCTAAAGTGGGAACCACGTCTTGGCAAGGATAGCTTAGGTATTCCTCAAGCCCTGTGGACGATTTGCAAAAAGTCGCTGGTAGAGGCTGGCTAAGGAAAGCGGAGAACCGGGATATGTGGTGAAAAATGGGGAAGATCCATGTCCATCGGTGGACTACAATAATTTCCTTACCTAAACCAAACTAAAGTTAAGCAACTAACGGTTCGTCCGGTGAATTTTTAAACATTTTTCAAAATCTAGCTCGATGTTCATAACAACATCGATAAAAAAAACATTGGGGTTCTTGGATTTATGGAAATATGACAGAAAAAAAAGTATTGGACCAATTGCATGCTATACGTATAACATTTTAAATGCACTATGAACTTGTTGTGTAGCTGCTCTGCAGGGTTACCGCCATCGATCAAAACATTATTACTTTAATATTCATTCGCATTTTCTGGTACAAAAAAGTATTACTTACTTAAGTATTTACCGTTTAAGAGATTGCAGTTTGTTTAGCAGATTGAAACCATTATATTATTTTTCTTAATCTTTGACTATTTGGTGTACTGTAACCTTTTTGTAAAAAAATATTTATAAAATCACTTGTGAACATAAAAACAAATAGTAAATAAAAAAAATCTTTACATTCTAAGCCTCCGTGTGTCAGGGAGACAGATTGTAACTCGACTAACGAATAGAAACCACTCTCGATCATGTTTACCCAACGTTTGTACATGCCATCGACTCTTCGAACTGTTAATTTAACAGAAGTTATTTGAGATCTCGCTTGGTCTACATTTCCTAAGAAGAAACGTGTTTTGAAGATTATTTTGTAGACTTTGAACATTGAAGATTTAATGGTGATACCCCGGGTTCTATAGTAAAACGATTAACTATTGTTGTGTTTAAATATAAGCCTTGTTATACTAAAAAAAAACAATAACTAATACATTTCCCGTCCAACAAAGGTTATATTGTTATTATTAAACACGTTCCGGCAAACTGAAATAATGTCTTTCAGTTTGCCGGATATTCAGAGCCTCATACTCAGAGCCGACAAGTACAAAGTCAATCTTGTTCAATGCGTAGACGCCAGACGTTAATCGGCGTTTCGCCAGAGATTGATAAATATGTTCACTTTTGAAGTAGTCTACTTTGGTAGTTTGTTTCGTCGTTAAT